>VRLP01005593.1:0-35464 GCA_009660295.1 Lophius piscatorius | reverse complement strand
TTGGTAAGGCTTTTATATAGTTATTATTTTATTTTTTATTTATGCTTTTATCTGCTTTTACTTTGTAGCACTTTGAGATTTGATCCAAATGTAAAGTGCATTATAAATTAAATGTATTATTATTATTATTATAATATCGTAATAAACCTCACTAACGCATTTTCTTTCACAGTTTAGTAGTTAAATTACCCTCTGGCAGCTCGTTGCCCAGGCTGGGGTATCAACCTTAGTAAAAACACAATGGAGCTTCCTTTCCTTACCCCAAAGCCTTGCTGCCACTCCAGTACAGTAATTACCTCATCCCTCTGTATAATTAATGAGAAGGTAAAATATGAGAGTCTGGAAACAGCAGTCATTTGTGACCTGAGCTTGCTCCCGGCAGTACCAGAGAGGAGTGCAAGCTCATTTCCATTCACAAACCGCTGCTGAATGAAGCCATCCATCCATCCTCAGCCCTCCTTCACAAGTGATCCCATGCAACCCCTCGTCTGTGTTTGGAAAATGTTAACTCACATCACCTCCCCAAATCAGATAAAGAGCAGCCAGGAGGGATCATTTCTGCTTCTTGGGTGTGGGTCCAGGAGCCAAGGAGCGAAAAAAGACTGTTAACTGGATGTCATCCTATGAATTACTGTCATTTTAAATGCCCTTTTGACTTGGGAGTACCGTAAGGTTACTAATGTGAGCAGTTAGCAAATTAGCTGGATGTTTTATCATTTGCAGTTTACATTGGGCAGATAAATACACACTTCCTTACAGGTTTATTCAGCCCTTGCCAGTGCCCTTGTGTACACTATAAAAAATAGTGTGTAGTCTGTTTAAAAACTGTCAAATGGCCACAGTAATTCAAACCAGCATTTTACTGTGGTATATACGCTGAATTCTCCTAAATAAAGAAACAGTTAATACCTTCATTTTTTATGAATATATGTGAAAAACACAGATTTTAACTGTGAAATCTTATGGTAAAATTAATAGAAAACACTATAATACCATTATATATTATTTTGTCAAAATTTTGCTGGTATGTACATTTAAATCTACAGTAACAAAAATAAGATTTAAAAAGAGTATGTCTGAGTTTGTTGTAATCCACAGTCATTTTATGTACTGTCCTGGTATTTGTAAACAGGTTCACATTATATAAATTGTTTTCATGGTATTTTACTGTAATGTCTTGTACACGGTCACTATATTTTGCAAAAACTCTGGCAACCACAGCTGGCGGTATTTTACCGTAAATTATATGAGTGTTCCTTTACATTGTATATAGGGTTACCTTTTTTTCTTTTTACATCTGTACATAAGGGGATGTGATCTATCTACATTTGAACACAGGCATCATGGCCGTTTGGTGGAGTTACCCCAAACCAAGATAGCTGAAGTTCAAATAATCCCCTGGCTCTGGGGCCTTTCCTGGATTGGAGTTTGCATGTTCTCCCCGTGTTTGAGAGGGTTACCTCCTGGTAATTCCTCTCATATACCTGTAACATGCAGGATAGTTGAATGGAGACTAAAATTGTCTATTGGGGTGAATCTGAGTGTGGCTTGCACTCCGCCTGTCAGCCATTGTCAGCTGGGATAGGATACAGCCTCCTGGCAACTCTCCACAGGAAAAGTGGTTACAGAAAATGGATGGATGGATATTTTTGTCTTATTCTGGTAAAAAAAAAAAGGTTCCAGTCTATCCACCGGTTCTCAAAAACTGGACAGAATTCAAAGAACTTCCACAAATGCTTTGTTGCGGCCCTAAAAGTGAAAGGTGTTCATCTCCTAACTGTTTTCTTTGGTTAGGTCATTCATACATTTGCTGGCATGTGAACTCTTTATGTCAGTTCCCTTCTGACAGAAATTATGGTTTGTCCACATCAGCGCATATTGAGTTTCGCCAATAGTTGGGCAATCTGTGTCCTTGGACAAATATTTATATCCCCCCAAAATTGGGGATGTTATTAAATCGTCATCGCCACTGCATCCGCTGCCGTGTACCCTGCATATTCATACGACAACTTAGACCATATTTCATGGATAATTTAAAAATTTAACATATCTATCCTGTTTATGTCAGATTTTACTCACTTCTTTAGACACATTTTATTTGAGGCCTTCAATCATGGGGAAATGCTTGTACGTCGTGGGAGATTGGGGGCTTTTCAGGGATATACCTTTGCTGTCCAGGATGGCAGATGTCTAATTTTCCAGTTAGTCTTGTGTTAAAAATGGAGCATCGCTTTTGTTCCACCTCCGTGAACAATGTTTTAACAAAGCCTCAGAGGACATATGTTTCTTATTCCTGTTGTTTAAAGATAGGTGGAAAATCGTATTTGGGGGAAATAGTTGTCCAAACGGTCAAATAATGCCATTAGAACATTTTTATAACCCCCCGCAGATTTTTTTTAAACTTAAAAAAAAATAGTCTTTGTAGTCAATTTTCTACAATAATATGCTAAAATATTAAATAATTGCCATGTATGACCTCTTAGTCTGAATATGACTTGAATATGATCTCTCAAAGGCACCTTTCACCTCTTATAAATTACAGAGCATTCAAATTCAAGCTCCATCAAAATTAAATGCATATTTTATGGGCCTTAAACACCGAAAAACACATTTTCTTGTCATCCCTCTGTCTTCCATTCCATTATCATTTTTTTTCATCAGTTAGGAAACAAATCAAGGTTTTACCTGTGTCAGGGGCAAATGCCATTTTCATGTTAAAGGTTACAGGATAGCATTGTAATGTAAGTGAAAAGATGGTATTGGTGCTCTTCGGATAGACTCCAATGTCACACTTGAGGAGGCAAAGGATTTCATCACAGCGGCAGTGGTTTTTGAAAGTAATCAGAAACATTTTATGCCATTTGCAGTGCTTCATATTTGCCATAAAATCTTCAAGATTGACTCCAAGCCCTTACCACAGGGGTGAAAAAATCCTATTAGACTGAAGATAAGCACGGAGCATTGAAAACATAATAACATTTATAGCAGAGATGAATGAATTCATTGTCGTCAGTATGACTGTTTAATGAAGGTGATGCAGTCAAGGCAAGTTGAAATTACAAGCTCCAGAGAATATGGTAAATACTAATTTATACCGGCTTAACTGATACTCCTATTAGAAAACCATTAGTGGGATTGACCCATTGATGCCACCAATCATTATGAGTAAAGTTGTTTCAATGGCTATTCAATAAACCTCTCAATCTGTGACGTAGAGTTGTCTGATGGAGCATTATCAGGATTTAGGAACTGGAGATTGGAAAATGTCAATATGATGTTATTACAATAAACCTTTTGGCCTGACCTCTAGTTTGAGCAATAAAGAATTAAATCTTCCAGTGCACCCAATACACTTACAAGTAGATAACAATATGATTTCATTTGGAAGTTAAATGTTAGTCTGCAGCTATTTTTTTGCATTCAAGCAACTTTTCTGATGGAATCAGGCTTTATTTCCCAGAGGTCACTCAGAGGTTTGCCACAAATTGTTCAATGCTTGAGACAATAATGCCAACATAAACACATGAGAACATGCACAAAATAACAATATTGTGTAAGGTCTCAAATAGACAAATAGAATATCTTAATGTGTGACATTCAACAACGTACTTTGGCCTGTCAGATTTTATCATGTGTAAATTCTGCAAATAATCATTTGAAAGGTAGACTTTCAAGATAAAAGATTGAGGATCCATCCAATGAATGAAAATTGAGAAAAATGTTATTTACTTGGAAAGTGGAGTAGCGAAAGAACACAAGCAACACACACACAAACACACACCCACACACACACACACACACACACACACCTTCCTCGCATCCAATAGGGAGGATTTTCTTTATAACTTGCTGAAATCTGGCAGAATTTACGAAAACCATTTCAACTTTAATCTACGTTTACCTGTCTGGCATTGGATGGATAGATTTAATGTACGCTAACGAACTAGTTAATTCATTCAAGTCAACCAACAATTGCGTAATAGGGGTAGGGTACGAGTGCGTAAACACAAACACATCACCCCCGTTCTTCATTCCCTTAACTGGCTTCCCATCTCCAAAAGGATTGATTATAAGATCTCCCTCCTCACTCACCAATGCATCCATTGCAATGCACCTCCCTACCTAAAAGAACTACCTACCCCACTAACCTCAAAACGATCCCTCCGTTCTACCCACTCATACCGCCTCCTCCTTACCCAGACTAAGCTCAGCACCATGGGTCATCGGGCTTTCTGTTCTGCTGCCCCTCGTCTGTGGAATGCCCTCCATGACCATCTGAGGGCTCCACAGATGGTCCTTCCAGTTTGTTAACATCATCAAAGAGTTGTAGTAAGGGCCACCCCTTCACTCCACCCACACGCACAAACAATGGTACTGGTGATCAGATGAGACAATGAGTCCTTTTGATAGTTATTATGTCATCGAAAAGTTGGGGATATTATGGAATCGTCATCGCCACTGCCTCAGCTGCAGAACATTTGTGTCGACGCAATAACTCATAAACTATACCATGGATCATTTTCAAGTTTCGCTACCACATAAGCCTTAGAGCAAGGAAAAACTGTAGTGTTTTTTGGGAAAATTGGGTTATATACTTCTGACACTAGAATGAGCTTCAACTCCAAAATTGTGTGGTCATAATTTCCTAACCATGTGAGGTCATAATTTTCCTCGATTTAGTCCAAACTTGGTGCATTTGAATTGCCTTAAGAAGATCTATCTTGCATACATTGTTATTTACTCTAATAGTTCCCCACCTACTTAGCATTATGATTTTTCCAATTTCCTCTTGCCTTAGAGAGGGAGAGAATAAAATGAACTGATTGCTCTCAATAGATAAATTAATTAATTAATTGCCAAAAGTGTTAAAGATGGTTTCTGCGTGAAAATATGTCTTCATATGAAGCAGGATACTCCACAGCACACATTCATTTACAATCCTTCTAGTGAAATGATAACATACGTTGTTTATAGTCGGAATTAACGGCTGCTGACACTCCAGTACCTTTAATAATTCATCTGCAAGGTTTATGCAGATTTCCAACTTCTCTCAAGGCAAATTAAAAGTTAACAAGCATTTTAAGAGAATAAAGACGTTTATCCAGACAACAAGGTTCTACATTTTTACTGAAAGTTTTACCCCAACCTGCAGAGAGCTCGTTGTTAAATTTGCACTTGTACATCATTGTGCGTTGGCATTGTTCAGCTACCAATCAATTAACTACAAGCACCTCTGCATATCTCCATTCTGAATAAACGCAACACTGAGAGAGACTCTTGATTCTATACACATGAACCCTGAGTGTTTACTTCTGTAGCTATTAATGAAATCTGCTTAGTCCAATTGTTTTTTTAATGGGAACCAGGTTGACATTTATATAATTCATTTTATCCCAATTACCAATGTGGAATCTCAACCTTTTATGGGCATTTCATATCAATGCAAGCATGCATGAATCAGTATCATATACATTTTACCACAGCAGACACGTCCCAAGGTGCAGGCTGTGCAAAATTTCCCCTGAGACAGTCCAGCAGATATGCAGGGTGTAAGTTGCTAGCGTGGACGGCATACAGGGAGAGGCACAGTGGTCGGGATAATGTACAGCAACATCACTGCAGAGTATGGATTAGAGGGCCCCAAATCCCTGTGGAACAAAAGAGACAGGATCCTATGGGACTTCAAGTTCCATTCTGACGAGCGGATAACCAATAGTGGTCGTTGACAAGTAACAGCTGTGACAGACGTGGCAATCCCAGCTGACAGTAACATCAGGAAGCATGAAAAGAAGCATGAAAAGATTGAAAAAATACCACAGGCTGAAGGAACAGCTAGACCAGATATGGAAGGAGAAAGCAAAAGTGGTCCCAGTGGTGATAGGATCATCCAAACTGGAATATTGGCTCCAGCAGATTCCTGGCCCGTCATGTGGGGTCCGGGAGTGAAGTTGTAGGAACAGCAGAGATTCTGCAGCACCCTCAAACTTCAGGGCGGGATCTTTATTCATGGTGGGAGTTTTGGTGGAGATTTGCCTACGGAAAGTGGAGTTATGAAGACCTACAGTTTTGTGGCGAGTCATCCAACTTCGCCACCCAGCCCCGCCCACAAAATTGTTCATACACGCACATCCTTCACAACTATGGCCGTCCAACTTGTTGTGGCTCTCCTGA
Source organism: Lophius piscatorius (assembly GCA_009660295.1). Taxonomy (NCBI): domain Eukaryota; kingdom Metazoa; phylum Chordata; class Actinopteri; order Lophiiformes; family Lophiidae; genus Lophius; species Lophius piscatorius. The sequence continues at coordinate 29,293 of VRLP01005593.1, read as the reverse complement.
TCCTCCTTTGAATTTTTGGGATTTATAGCCTTGGGGTAAAGGGTGAAATCAAAAAACATGACATTTCTTGGTGCCGGTAAGTCTCTTCAAGGCCAGACTCTAATCCTACCTGTGTAATTTGGGGCAGATTGGACGATAACTGGCCGAGTTATGGCTGAGTAATTGCAAGTTGGCTGACTTTGAGGAAGTCTCCATAAGCACCGCCCTTTTTTGTCGAGAACCGTTTAAGGAAAACTCAATTTTCCAAATATTGTATGGTCATCATGGCCTCTAAAAATTTCAAGTCGATCAGGTCAAAGCTCTAGGTCAAGTTCGATCAGACAAAACAGCGAACAACGGCAAAAAACGCCTCCGTAGCGCCCATTCAGGTTAAAATGGCTGACTTCCTATTAGGCTGTCGCCATAACACCAATAGTCTTTAGATTATAGTCTTAGATCGGGATCTGATAAATATGTGTACTAAGTTTCATGTTTCTAGGTGAAAATAACCCAAATAGGGAGGGTCTTTTGAAAATTTCTAGGGGGCGCTCTAGAGGCAATTCTTTCACTTTTTCTACCGCGTCCTCCAAAATACAAAATTTTTCGCCAGACCTGATGAGTGTGCAAATTTTCCTGAGTTTTCGGGGGTGGGAAAGCCGCCAAAATGGTGATTCTTTTGTCGGAAAAATTATTCCTTGAAGAACAATAGGGTCCTTCCACTGTTAGTGCTTGGGCCCTATGGGAGATCCCCTAGCAGTCTAAACCTATCACAGCATAGCTAAGAGCTAGCTTGGACCATCCTTAATTATAAGCTTGATCATGAAGAAAGGTTTTAAGCCTACTCTTAAATGTAGAGAGGTGTCTGCCCCCGAACCAAGATTGGAGATAGTTCCACAGGAGAGGAGCCTGACATCTGAAGGCTGTGGCTCCCATTCTACTTCTGGAGACTCTAGAGAGTAGAAGTAACACTGCATGCTGGGAGCGCAGTGCTCTGGTTTGACAAATGGAACTATGAGCTTCTTCAGATACATTGGTGCCTGACCGTTAAGGGTTTTGTAAGTGAGCAGAAGGATTCTGAATTTGATTCTAGATTTTACCGGGAGCCAATGAAGGGAAGCTAATACAGGAGAGATATGTTCTCTTAACCTGGTTCTGGTCAGCACACGTGCAGCAGTGTTCTGGATGAGCTGGAGAGACTTCAGAGGTTTATTGGGACTGCTTGCAAGTAGGGCATTACAGTAATCCAGCCTGGAAGTAACAAATAGATGAACTAATTTTTCTGCATCTTTTTGAAACAGAATGTGCCGTATTTTAGAAATATTACGCAAATGAAAAAAGGCAGTCCTAGAAATCGGTCATATGTGGGAGTCAAAGGACATATCCTTATCAAAGATAACTCCCAAGTTCCTCACAGTAGTGCTTGAGGCCAAGGCAATGCCATCCAGAGTAGTTATGTTGGCAGATAAAGTATTTTTAATGTACTTGGGTCCCAGCAAAATAACTTCAGTTTTATCTGATTTAATAATAGTAAATTGCAGGTCATCCAGGTCTAGAGATGTCTTTGATACATGCCTCACGTTTGGATAAATGATTAGATTCACCTGGGTTCATTGATAATTACAATTGTCTGTCATCTAAATATACATCTAAATATGTATCTGCATTCAGGTGGATCGAGGAGGATGAGGGAATAAATGAATATCTAGCAGGATGAAAGGCCTCCATCCTGCTTAGTGCGAGCGTGACTGTCATCTTGGGCTAATAAGCCTATCACCACATAAGGCCATCCTATAAAGGAAGGTAGGTGGCTGTCTTGACGGCGGCTTGCTCTTTGGCATACAGGCCCATGGGCTTCCAGGTCCCTTCTTCTTTCTGGTGTCTTTATTCCGGTGCAGGCTCCTTTCCAGTGGTTCCCTATCGTCGGCACTGAATCCTTCACGGACTTTCCTTGAGTTAAACCCATTCAGCTGCCTGCTACATAAGTTGTTTATTTTGTGTTATTCTGTGCACTTGTCATTGTTATGATTTCTTTGAGTTCACCCCGTAATGTGTCTTTCTGTCTCTGCAGCCCTGGTGCTGGTGTCGTGGGTGGTGGTTTCCCCCTTTGTGTGTACCGTGTATTCCCTGGCTGCCATTGTGTGTATGTGTCTGTGTGTTTGCCATGATTGATTGGGGTGTTCTTCTTGAAGATCCTTCTCATCCCTTAATGACCCAATCTCCCCACTTGTAAGCCTCAGCACTGAGTTGACAGACACATTCCCCCTCTCCCTTATGAATAGTGTTGTGTTAGTTATCTTTAAAAATGTTTTATAAAATTGTGAAATTAGGTGTCAACCTTTAATTGGAACAACGTGTCTTGCTTATAAGTATAACGAACCCGTGCGTCCTTCAATGGAATACTATTAATTCCTTGGGTGAAATTCCCAAAAAAGGGCTTTCTTTTATCATTTGATAAAAGTAGTACCTAATATTTGGTCACAAACAACCATACCCCTCGTAATGTAGCTACCGCCACACATAGGCAGAAAATATAAACTGTAAAAGTCAGCACCTCTGTCATTTGTCATTTGTCATTTGAAAACTACTTGGTATTTGTCTGCATTAAAATAATGACATACATCATCAAAATGTGTCCCATTTGCATCATTTCACATATAGCCTCAATGCATGACTGAGCATATTACTGGTCAGTAAGTAACACTACTACTTGAAAGTGTTCGGTGTTTCAACCTCCTTAGTGGAGCAGGACAGGCTTGACGTTTCCCTTGTGTGGTGAATATTCAATCAGCAGCACACTCTCTGACTTAATTTTTCCGCATCTTAAAATTCTTGACGGAGGCTCAGTCAATATTTTTCATCTTTTTTCATCCAAATTCTTTGCTCACTTTGACTGGGTCCATGACCTTTGGAGTTCATGTTCACTGGAGAGCTCAAAAGGCTTGGGGACGGGGTCGCTGCAGCAGGTTACTTCTACTCCCTAGACTGCTGACACGGGAGCAGCTTGGGGAGATCAGAGAAGATAATAACATTAGAAATAAAATGCCATGTCTGAAGCCAGTTTCCTAGCAATCCATCCAAGGGTTGTTAAAAGCAAAACTGTCATTCTTGTGTTAGAACATTCATTCATTTTCTGTAAACGCTTATCCTGTTTAGGGTCCAGGGGGCTGGAGCTTATCCATGCTGACATTAGGCAAAAGCAAGGGTACACTTTGGGCAAGCTGCCAGTTCATCGTGCAAATAGAGTCAGACACCCATTCACACTCGTTCACACCAATTCAGAGTCACACATTAAACTACAGTGAACTGCATGTTTGTGATCTGTGGAAGGAAGCCGGAGCAGCTGGACAAAAACAATACAAACAGAAGGGAAGAGGGAAGAAAATGCAGACGCCCCACAGAAAGGATGTGGATTCACTCCTTGTTAAATAAAGGTTAAATAATAGTGAAATAAATAAATTACCCAATTACTAAATTGATCTTATTTTTTCTTTTTTGATCTTTTTTTTTTTTATTTAGCTTTAGGTTGCTTTAAGCACATGGAAACTAACAATAAAGACAACAAAGATGAATACTTCTTTCCAAAACACGTCTTTCAATGAACTTTACTGCTTTTACAACAGACTTTTAAACCGAACAGGTTACTATACCAACAGTATATCTGTTGAAGAGGAATGTAGTCCGCACATGTTGCATCTATAAGGCAAACTGCTGCGGATACAAAATATTAAAAAAAATATATATTAAAAAAACAAAAAATTTTGCTCTATAATCTAATCAAACATCTATTTAAATGAAGAACAAATAAGTAGGATAGAACAAATATCCAGTGCAATCTGTTTACAACAACTGCATTAGGCTAAATCGTTAAAAGCAATTTTGATGCAACCCAAATTGGACACGCACACACGCAGACACACGTGAACTCGTCTACATGAGCAATGCAATGTGTATGATTTTAAAGTTTGGGCACATTTGTAACGTGAAGATTATCACTGTAATTTTATAATAGTTATTTGGTACTCTCGACTTCATTAACAATTCACCACATTTCAAAATAGTAACGTGAAGTACATGCCTTTTAACAGTGAGCTAACTGGCTAACTCACTAGCTTACAGTGACAAGTCATCATCGTCCACAGAGCTAATGTGTGCTTCCTTCCTTTTACTTCCTTCCCATTACGCGCCACCATTCGGAAGCGACTGGGACACTACACCATTTTGTAGAAATTCGTTGACAACTAATTTCTTGATTGATTGATTTCGGCGATTACAATGATTATTCTTTGTAACCCTAGCTGTGAGGCAACTCTGTAACATACTGCGCCACCGTACCGCCTCCTCTTGCATTCACTCCTTCCCTGTGTTGTTGCTAAGGTGAACGTAAAAAAGAGCACCAAAGTCTATAGCTTTTTTTCATCTCAGGTTGTAGACATCTTTCTGTTTATATCAAGTTGTTGTACTGATTGCAGACTCTACGATAGATTTCCATCCTCAGAGCAATGCAGCTAAAACTTCTAGGGAGCTGTAGTTGAGGTTCTTACTTGCTTTTGGGTTTTATTTACTAATTAAATCCCATTAGGTTTATTAAAACATTGGTTTCTTTTTATTGCGGTTACGGCCACAGCCGATAACCCCCCCAATCCCCACCCCCTATAAGTCTAACAATGTATTCCATTTTCACAGTGGATTTCGACTGTGCGGACTCCTGTGTATAATTGGCTCCCGCTACCGGAGGCGTTACCTTGGCCATCAGGGAACACCCCGGGAGAAGATTGAAGAGTGCTGCCAGTTGGATGTCCAGGGAGAAACTGGTTAGGTGAACTGCTCTCCGTGCTGCCGGGCCCCTTTTTCAACGTTAGTTTGTTTGAGGCACTGCACCCATTTACGTTTTCATTTGTATCGCTCATTAGTTCAGCTGTGATGTTCTATGTATTTTGGTTAAGGTAAGATCACAGGTTAAGTAGAGAGGTTTTGGTTTAATATTCTCTTGTGATCAAGATTATGTTGATTATGTTGTTTATTATGTTGATTGTTTTAAACAGCAGTGGTAGCCTTTCTCCTCTTTATTGTAATTCGGCCTCATTGCTTATGTAATTTACCTGTCACACTTTTCTTAAAACTTTATTAAAAACAACTTCATTTCACCACCAAAATCAGCTTTTTAATATTATTTTCCTTTCCCTAACAAGCTGGGTCATAACAATAGCTTACTGCAATTTTGTAAAGCTAAGTTGTTAAAAATTTAAAATACAATTTTCTTGTATTATAATAACCATAAATTTAGTTTTCATCTGAATTGAAAATTTGCACACAAAAAAAAAAAAGCAGAGACGAAAATGTGTTGTGTGTGCTTGTGCAAGAGGTCCCCTCACAATCAGAGGCGGATTTGCAATAATGTAAAGCAAAGGCGATCAGAAAATTACATCTCCCTTTTCAAATTGATTCCTGTCAGGGCTCGTGTGTGAAAGGGCCATGCTCCAAGCGGCTGTTACAGAGGGGCTAGCCACACGTGGATAAGGTCGGGCCTGTGTGGTGACATACTTGGCATAGAAAGAAAAGCAAATAATTCAGGACAATCTATTCCCTCTGCTACAAGTCACTTCATTGCTGTCAATTCAATACAAGCAACACACTGGTCTGTGAATACCATTTCCATATAATTATTCCTACATAAATTGCGGACGACATGCTGTTTCACCAACCTCTTGGACACTATGCTCGGAAATAAATGAATACATTTTCAAACAAATCTATAGAAGGGGTGAGAAAAAGCTAATGGAACACAGCGCATAAGAAGCAGCGCTTGCTTTGTATGGATGAGGTTGTGTTCATTTTTAACTCAATGTTAACGATGTCTCTTTTTAAACCTCTCAATGTCATCAAGACCCATGACTTTTCCTGCAGATTCTCCCCTGAAGTATAAAGCATTTGCATTTCAGTCACTCCGTTGCAAGAGCAGCTTTTATTGACCTAAATGCCCTATTGAATCCTTTAACATAACAGTTTAAGTATATATCATACTTCTGTAACCAAGGCTCACCAGCAGCTCTGCTCTGCCCTCTTGCAATGTGGATGATTAAATTCTCCCTGAGAGAGCATGTAAGAGCCTGAGAGTCTAACTGAAAATGCTGGAGGCAAAGAAGATCTGTCCATTTCTCACCCTCTTCTCCTTATATCTTAATGACTGCTCTCTTCTAAATTGTAATTGAAATGGAGATAATTTGAGATGAAAATATAATTATCATTATTAATGACCTGCATGGAAATGAGTTGACAGACCAGTAAGAACTACTTAATATCACAGAGACGAGGTTTTGTCGAATATGAAAGCTTGTTCAGACAGAGGAGACCACCTACAGGAAAGTTATAGTAATTTAGTAATTACTATAAATTATAGTAAGTTAGCAAGTTATAGTAATTTATTATACTGTAAGAAGAAGAAGACCACCGAGAGGGAACCCATGCAAACACAGGGAGAACATTCAAACTCCACACAGAGAGGCCCCAGGTCCCCAGGAGGATTTGAAACCCAGACAGTTTTCTGTGCTACAGTAGAGCTTCCAACTACGACACATTGTCCAGGTTTACACATAAAAAGCAAAAGCCACTAGAGATGCCCACAATTTGTTCCTAGTTTGATGAGTTTATCAGTTCATCTATCTGGTCCGGTTTTCTTATTTACAACAACTTTTAGTTTTACTGCTATTTGCTGCAGTGAAGCAGACTGTCATGACTTTGTGTTTATTTATTACTATTTTATTGTGAAGGTTCGTCATTTTGGTCCCTGTTCCTGTTTTATTTTGAAAGTATTATGTATTATGTAGTTAGTTTTACATTTCCTGTCATGTCCCCCCTTTTTTTTGCCTTTTTAGTGTGTTTATCTGTTTATTGTTCTTCATTTCCTTAGTACTTCTTAGTCCAGTCATTTTGTGTTTCACTTGTGTTCCTTTTCCCTCTCTGTGTCAGTCCTGTGATTCTGTTCTCCTCTTGTGTGATTGCTCATTATGTTCACCTGTGTTTCCCCTCCAGCTGTGTCTCTTTGTCTCCTTACATCAGTGTAAATAGTCTGTCCTCACCTTTCCTTCTGTGCCAGTTCGTTGTTTGATGTTTTCCTGTGTCATCACTTGTTCCGGCCTTCTCCCAGTGTTTTGTCAATGTAAGTTATTTCCCAGTGTTTCTTAAGTTATTTACTGTATACTCCCACGTTTTTGTCCGGGCCTTAGTTTTGATTTGATTAAATATTTTAACTGCACCTGCTCTGCCTCCGCTGTATTTTGTCTGCACCTGGGTCCAAGCTTCGCCCCAACGACAGTTCCTAACACAGACTCCCTCTGCAGGTTACAGTCTTCCAATACAACACATTTTTCTGACAGTCACATTGGTTTTGATGCCAAGTTAAATCCAGCTCACCTTAGAGGGAAAGTGAAGGACAAATAAACACACTTTTTTTTTAACAATGCCGTATAGATCAGGAGTGAGGCAGAATAAGCAGGCACAGGAAAACACAAAAAATAAAGACAGCGACCAAACCACAGAGATGCCGGTTTACATGAGACTAAATTATCAGTAGACCTCTACATTTGATGAAATAGGACAGGTCTTTTTCAAGGAATTTTTACTTTACAAATGAGAGGAATGGAGCATTAGTTTGGTTTTGATACCACAGAGGTCCTCGAAATTAGTATGTCCCTGTCAAGTCCGGGTTTTTATGAACACTTCATGGCTGCTGACGCAAAAACTGTTTCATGGATCATTTTCCAATGTTATACCCACATAGGCCTTAGAGCGAAGAAGAATTGGAATGATTTTGGGAAAGGTCGGTATTTATTTTTTATATTTTTATGGAACAGTTTATATTTTAATTACTTCAGTGAGCTATTTATTTACTAAAAATACTGTGGACATAACTTCACAATTAATTTGATGAGTTCAATCAGGTGGATTGCTTTTACAACGCAGGGGAATGGAACTTTTTGGAGACAAACCCTTGCAGTCGGGGATGGCAGCATAGGCCTAGTTACAAATTGCGACAGGTCCACTGGTATTTCTAGTCTCATGCGTATAGGGCATTTGATGTAAGGCCCGGAAAATAAAAAAATTTACAGCCTTGAGTAGTTGTAACTCCCATGGATAGCATTAACTCGACATAGAGATTAATATTGCTTACAGCATGACTATTAAAAATGAAAATTTCCAGTAATTGATCCTGCATTGATAAGTTAAGCTGTTTCTTGCCTCTTTTTCAAAATGAAAATTTTTCATCCTCAATGCATCCCCTGCTCAATAGTATCAAGCAGCTTGAACATGGAACAAATCTACTTGTTCTGAATTATTCTTTATTCTCATGAGTTTATATCATTTTTTCAACAAATTACGTGGAAAGATATGAAGCGCTAATTAGTCAACATTTATCCAAACTGCAGAGAAAAAAATATCAATACCTGGACTGAGAGATTATGATTGGACTGGACAGCTCTTGGTTGTTGTTTTTTTTATAAATTATGCAGCTCGTTGGTGGAAAGCACATTTAGCCAATACATCTTAGAGCAACATATTGCCTTTTAATCTCTTTTGAACCCTCTTTATTATCTTCTCAGCTGTACAGCAATAGTTGCCAAATATATAAGCTTACCACTTTATTAAAATTGTGCCTATAGATCGAACTGCCAAAAGCCATTTATAACAATAAAATGCAGCTTGTGAATTGATGCAGTGGATCTCAGCCGAGGGACGACTAGGACGATAGGACGAGAAAATAGAATGTACTATATATGTCGTTGTTATCATTATAACTTTTACCAGATGACTGTCTATAAAGCACTAATATACAAAACTGTTTTTTTTCTTCATTCTTACACATTTCATCAACCAATGAGGGTTTTGTTTGGAAAAGCAGTGTACTGGCTGAACATTGGGAGCAATGGCCATTGTGACAGGTCATAGCAGTAGACTGAAAGGTGTGTTAATGATTTCTGCACTCCACTTAGTGCTGGTTCTGCTACTGTGCATGCTGGTTTAATGTCAGTCTTTCCAGAACAGTGGGTGAAACTGAGCTGCCATCACTGTTATTATTTTAGAGTTCCTCTGTTTCCTTGGGTGAACTTGACTGACACGTGGAAATGGCTTCTATTCGAGCAGTCGATTTGGGGGGAGTTAAGGTCCTAGAGTTTAGTGTCTGCCCAATAAAACATTGTGATGTGGATGGGAGAATCCAGAAAATCAAGTCAAACCACGTGATTAGAGGGCGACCCAATCAAGCTACAGTACTGCGCATCAATTATCCTGAGCATGTCTCGCTAATGAGAATATAAGATTTGTCATAGTGGTGATATACGACTTACATTAAGTATTATGAATGCACAATTTTACATAGCAGTAGAAGTGCTCTTACATTGTGGTATCAATTTTATTAATGTTACTGTAGAAGAACAAACGATACAATGAATTTCAATAAATGCAAATGGCTTCCAACAACAATCTTCTCTGGAGACATTTTTCACTTGCTTGAAGTGAACCATCTATGTTATTCCAACTGAAATGTGTCTGCCGGCTGCAGACCATGAAAATCTCAGCTGTAGCCAATTCTTCTCAGCTGACTGTACATTGTGTGTGTCACATAACTTAATGCGAGTATAAAAAGGTTTTTGGCGAGGAGAAATTACGCAAATGAACATTCGAAGCCCATTTAAGGATAATACATCATTCACCAATGTCTGCATGTAATATCTGAAGTAAATGAATATGAACCACTGAAGGACACTGAACCTCCTGTTTCTGTCAAGGTCCAATCTATTCTGCGACAATACTGCAAAAAAAAAGCTTGGTCAGCGATACGCATATATGCATATGAATTGTCTATCGGTGTGATCTCTCTCCCCAGTAGTCTTTTTATTTCCTGTACACACTCACGAGCATCACTCGCAGCTATTCTTTAGAGGCAGTCATAAGAGACCCATGAGCTCTTTTGCTTGTACCTACTCATTCCCATAGATTTCCATTGCCAATAATTGTTATAATTGATGTTTCCCTTCTAAGCCTTTAATGATGTTTTTAGTATTTATGGTTACAGACAGCCAGGCAAGCTGATTCATAATAGCCTCTTGCTGCCATTTTATTGGCACTGCGTTTGTCACGTTCACATAAGTAAATAAATTTTGACCCGCTGATGCAATATATCCCGGCAAAGTACTGCACACTGTCTGCCCGTGACCAGGTTTTCTTAAGCTGTTGTCGTAAAGAATGGTTTATCGATTCTGCCCGCTGACGCTTTAATAAGTGCTTTGCATAACAATTGTTAAACTGCTGGATAAATCTAAGGCTGCTGGCATCTGTCAAATACACATACAAACACACGCACACACACACACACACACACACACACACACACACACACACAAGGAAACAAAGCAGTGTGAGTAGAAGAAGTGACTGACCAGGTTGAAAGTGGAGACCTAAAAGTTTTTACTAAATCAAAAACTTATCTAAGGTCTTCCTCAATGAGTTACAGATTCAAACCATGAGAAAAAAATATCAGGAATATTTGTTTAGGAAAAGGTGGAATTCAATCAGGGAGATCCATGGGCCATGCAATGGCCCCTGAGTAAGATCGATGGCATGAGAAGGAGGTTGCAGAGGGGCAGGTCCATCAGTGTAGTTGTTTACACCCATCCTGTTGCCAATCCTGTTTAGGGAGAGTGACTCTGTATAGGAGAAAGACACAGGAGACAAAAGTCACTGACACATCCAGGTCCCAGAGGTGACCCAGACCTACCAGAGTAATAACATTTTGTCAGCCTTGAGTGGAAGTTTCTCCAATCTGAGCAGAACCAATTGATGGCAGTGGTAAATCAATAATGACAGTGCTGCATAAGGTTTTAGATTTGTTTTGTTGTTTTTGCCTCCCTTTAATCATTCCATGTGTCTGAGCCTTTACTCATAATCAGTTGATATAGAAAGCACATTTGTATAACATGCAGAAAATCCCAATGTCCCAATATAAATAACTATAAAGCAGTAAGACAGCTCATCCCTCCACCAAAACCGTTCTACAAAAGTCGTTGAAAGAAGAAAAGGGTCCAGTCGAAAGTGTGCACAAACCATGCATTCCATTTTGTATAATTGCTAGAAAGCCATCAATTGCTCCATCATTTCCGGTCTGTGTTGCCATGGTGATCTCACCATAATGATGCCACTTTGCTAGTTGTTTTGATATGCCGCCCCATGCCAAATTACCTAATACTTTGTATGGTAGCATCTCTAACCACCATATAAATGTGTGTAAATAGGTGGCAGAATTTGTAAAGCACTTAAGAATAGTTAGACATAGTAAAACTGCAGTCGTTTTCCCATTTACCAATCCTTGACCCTAGAAAACTATCATTTGGAACCATCTGTTTATTATGTGTGGCATTTGAAACCAGATGGTTGAAATCCGTCTTTCTCTGGGGATTTTGTTTGCTTAGTTGTAGTGTCTGCTAGTACGCCGTTCTTCTCTACCTCTGCTCTTGCATAAGTTCCCTCTTGGTCCTCCGGCTTCATGAAATATAAGGCGACTTCTATTTTGTGAATATGTGAGAATAAGACCAAAAGCAGTTGTTTGTCTCAATGTTTTTGCTGTGTGATGGACTGGGGAATTAGCCCAGGGATTTCCTGTGGTCACAAAAATGGATGGATGACTATCATCTGCAGGTTCTTGAGGTATCAACAATATCAAGACAATATATGTGAATGAAATAAATACAGTTATAATGTGAAAGTTAGGGTATCTTCCATTTGCAGCATCAATATGTATCCCATTGTAGTTTGGACATTGGTGGTGTTGGTGGCTGATGGCTCTGCTGAGACTGATTTAAAAAGGATTTTGGTGGAGACTTGGTGGCAATGGGGGAGTTGAAGAGCATTAATGAACTAGAGAAGGTCATATTTAACAAGAAGAAAGACAGCTGAACTGTATGACTTGCCACTCACAGCACTATACAACACAGATTCACACACATTCCTGCGCTGGTGGCAATGGCCACCACGCGAGGCACTAGGGGAGACTGGTAGTAAGTATCTTGTTCAAATACACTTACTTATATGGAAAGCAGGGGGTGGAGGATCAATCCACTGATTTTACAAAAAGTGGACGACCACTCTGCATTCCCAGCCACAGCCACCTCATGACAGCAAGATGATAGGCTAACAATGAAGGTGTTTCACTGTGTTATTGGATGGCACGATAACATCCACTATCTCATTAACCGCCCTGCAAAATGACAGCAGGAAATTAAGCCTGAGCACATATGAGAGTGTGAATGATAGGATGGGATAATATTCCATAATAGTCTGGCTGATGGAACTTTTGCTAGAGCTCCATCTTATGCGTTCTCTTTTTTAGTTTTAGTGATCAGTCTGTCTTCTGCAATGCGGAAAAGCTGTGATTTGTATATACTCTGATGAATATTCTTTAAAGAGGACATTGCAAGTGTCTCCAGCTACAATTAGAGGTTTTTCTATTTAAAACAAAAGATCCACCTGTGAAATACTGAACAGATTGTTCCGAACAGTTGGAAAATGGAGAAGATGCTCAGAGTTATGTGCAAACAAGAAGGGGCTCAGAGCTGATTCTTGATGAAGTCCTACCTCCACCTTTATCCCATCCGTCACTTCTACTGCACACATCACCGCTGTCATGCTGCTCTGATACATATCTGTGTCTGCTTCTATATTAATGAAGGTTGGTACACAGATGTCACAGTGCTGGGAGGTCAGAGCAGCAAAGAAGTGCTACTCTGAAAAGCTAAAAAATAATTTTTCAGCCAACGACCAAGCATCGCTTTGGAGAGGCCTGCGAGAGGTCATCAACTACAGGAAAACAACATCCTCTGCTGTGGAGAGCTTTCAACTGGCTGAGGAGCTGAATAAGTTTTATTGCACGTTCGACAACCGCTCTGAACTATCAACACCCCTGCCCCCATCACACCCCTCCCCACTGACCCCAATCTTAGAACCTCTGAGATGGAGGTGGAGGCAACAGTCAAGTAAGTCAGGGGATTTTGTAGTAATTGGCATCATCGTTCATCTTAAGGCAATATTCATATTTTTGAGCATATACGCCATAGTTTCTGTAAGACAACAAAAAAATTTGGTATTCTTATAAAAAGTTCTTTTCAAAATACTCAGTACTTGAAAACCGCACATTCCTTTTAGCACATGTCCTAGCAGTGGGAAAGTGGTCAGATGAAATAGGTGCAGTTCAGGAATAATAAACCGGAGAAATGACCAAGGAATCCTTGAAACAAAGGATAAGCCAGTGTGACTCATAGCAATGACAGAAGCTATTATCAGTTATTGTGACGTCAGTATGTTGTGACGGAGTTGTCGCTGCAGCATCTTGGCTGTCACTCTATAATTCAGTCACAGTACCATAAAGAAATGCTGTACAAAAGGGAACTGCAAAGTCGTGATACAATGGAGAATTTCCTGTGATGAACTGCTACTACTGTTGTTGCTTTGAATGGTTTTTAGATGCCTGAGGGGATGAAAATGCAATGATTTCATCAGAGACCTGACTCAACACCAACCACATCCTTATAGTTTATAATAGAAAAACATGCTGTAACAACCAATTAAACACCTTATATGACTGAGACGTTAATTGATATGAAATCCCTGATACAATGCAAACATTGGAAACAGAACAGACGACAACGCCTTCTAACCCGGAACAACTAAGCCAGTTGTGCACATTGCCTTTGATTAAGAAAGGGAATAATGAAAACAGAATATTCCACCAGGGACCAAGTGAAGATGGACGCAGGCTAACAGCTTACAATACTATCAGAGATAGCCACCTCCATTTGAGTCTTCATCTAGTCCCATTCAGAAAAAATAAAGTTTGATACATGGAGGCAGCAAGCAAAAACTGGCCAAGTCAAAGCTATTCAGGTTCGTATGAAATGCACTATATGTTTTATAGTCAGTTGATATCTAGAAACAATTGTTTCATGTTGTGAGTGTGATGCCTTATAAATGCCTACAACAAAGCCAATATAAATAAACACAGAGCGGTTTCTTGGCACAATTGGGCTTATCGTTCATTTCTCCCAGAATACTGTCACTTACACCTCCTACACCGTCAGCTGAGATTGCTGTTATTATTAGCTGCTCACTTCTATTAAATTGCACCATTAAATTTAAAAAATAGTTCCCGGCCAAAGACCCCGCTGCTTTCTTCTTAAATAAGAGTCTCTGTACCCCTAGTTCATCGGTTGTCAACCCACGGCTCTTAAACCCCTCTGCAGTGGCTGTCCGTGACTTTGACAAAAAAAAATAACATGAAAATAAGTAACAGATAGAACAAGTCCAAAAACTACATTAAACAGCCTTTAATTATTATTTATCACCTCTGTATGCCAGGAGTAATTCTTGCATTCTCCAAACAAAAAAACCCAAACAGTGAAATATTTAATTAAACATTTTCTCAACTAAAATATGCGTCACATCCCACATCTACAGCCCCACGCCTTTCCCTACCGGTAAGCTAAACATGGAGAAATCCAAAAAAGGACAGTCACAGAGGAAAATAGAAATTTCAATGCTGCGCAGACATATTTATTTGCCATCGCTTTGAACGATTCTGGTTAACTGGTATACCGGATAGAAATTAACAAACAACCAAAAAATGTAATTTTGAAAGGCATTTCCACAACCAAGCCGTTCCAAGCCGTTCACAGATGGAGAATACACTAAATTATCTTTAATTAAAATATCAGACCATCTATTCTCAGAAAATCAAAGATGTGCCTCTCTCTACAAACACCGTGAAGGACAGGGCTGTTAAAATGGCAACAAACACCACCAGTCAGCAAACTGAGGACATCAATTCAGCTCCAGAATACTCAATCGCATGTGATGAGTCAGGTGATGTAAACGATGTTGAGTAGACAGCACTGCTATGCAGATATAAGAAATCTGATGGGCCAAAGGAAAAAAAATCAATGAATTGATACTGCTAAAATACCAAACACGGGGCGAGGACATCTGTGAGGATGTTGTTAACTGTTTAAAAGCTAAAGAAATAAACACCAGCCACATGTTGTCAGTCGCTTCTGATGGGGCACCTAGTAGGAGAGGAGCACAGAAGGGTTTTGTGATTTTACTTTAGAAGTCACTGGATCAAAAGCTGTTGACGTTTTCACTGAATCTTGCACCAAGAAGCACTGTGCAGCCACCACCTCCACCAAATGTCGGCACACCACAGGACAGATTTATATTGCTGCTTCTTGGGACAGATATCTATGAATCACAAAACTGCCCAAAGGAGACCCTCATTCACAAATTTCTCTGAAGTACTGTGTGCTAAGGATGCTAGTAAAAAGTAAAAGATATGTATTTTGCATACTTATTTTTTCAAGGTCTAGGGTGTACATTTTGGGTGGGTGGAGGGGCTGGAAGCTCTCCCCCTCTTCTTGAATACATTGATTTTTCCTAAGTCGACCGGGAGCACCACCGCAGAGGATATATGACCGGGAAATAATCACGTTCACGTTCTGGTGAGGTCCGTTTGATGAACCTGCTGAATTCTACTCGACAGGCCACGGATGGCTAATGGATAGCCAGTTATATGCGGACAGAGATGTGGGGCTCTGAAGCTCACGGCCAATTTTCCCTAGTGTCCTACCCTGTGCAGCTGCTGGGAAGGAGGCTGGTGGCTCCAAGCCAGCTCATGGCTGAGCCGGATCTGGGCTGCAGAGGATTCCACGTCTAACCATTTCATGAGTCTTAATGTTTGATTTGATGGCTAGACCATTGCTTTTTCTTGTTCCAAATGATAAGAATGATCCTCCATTTGTTAAAACACTGTAATAACTTAAAACAAAACATCCCTCTCCAGACGTTCTGTGCAAACATGGTGTCCTCCATATGGACCCACTCATGGAGAGTGGGTCCATCTGTTTTTTTTTAAACAAACTGAAAGTACACACAAAAGATTTTGCAATTTTATACTCAATTTATTCAAAGAGATAACCCTAAATACCTCTTAAAATGTACACACTGGACCTCTAAGCTAAAAATCACCTCGAGTAAATTAGGTAATTTTGGACTTAGACTCTTTCAAGAACAATAGGGACTATTTTACAACTGCAGCAATTTTACCAATTTTATGTAATTTTTCTCTGTCTTTAAAAGTTGCACAGGTTAATGCTCCAACACACACTCTCGAGGAACACACAAACACAGCTGCCGAGCCACAATCTTTCTTAGTGCATCTAGAGATATGAGGAAAGCTGACTTTTTCCACATCAAGATGAGTTGGGGGGTATTATCAGCCCCAGAGAAAGATAAGAGTTGCAGCAGAGGGCCAGAGTCTTGTGAAAAAAATCCAATGGTTACTCACGCTTGACTTCACAGCAGCTGACATGAAGACACTAAAGGTCAAAAAGATCTATGGGCTGATCAATTCACAAGCATGACAACCACACGTTCAGTTTCACCTGGGTCCATTGCCTCCATGCACAGTTTATTTTTGGGAGATGTTGTCATGTGGTGTTTTAAGACGTATTTCACTCATGCCAGATAATGTGAGCGGAGGAGACAACATGCAAACTATTACCATCCAGCGTTGTTACCAGGAGAAAGTGAAAGGGAGTGTTAGTGAATAAAACTTCACCTAGAGCTGAGCACTGAACCATGATGGTATCAAGTAGCATATAAATTCTAGAGGAGCTCCCTGGTTAAGTGGGGCCTCCTGGGCAACACGCTCTCTGGATGTGATCATGAAATAACTGCAGCAAGTAATCTAATAAAATATACAGTCTAACGAAAAAATTTAAACATTGCAGCAGAAAATATTATCTTCATGATGGAGATTGCAAAAACTTCTTTTCAGGGTACAAATTTAATTCAACATGTAAATGAGAAATCAACAGTACACAATATATCTATTTGGTTGGTAATTGGAGTTTAACTGAATAAAGCTCCGCAGGATTATTTGGAAACAATCTCCACATGCAGTAAAATGGCCCATTTCTGCATTGGTAGTTATTACATTTTCACTTTAAAAACTCCAATAAGACTGGATAATATTTTGTGGAAACACTGGACAATCAAATATTTCTTCTTTCACAACAGGAATGTTTTTTTTTCTCAGACCTACAGCATGGACCATTTACTCTTCTTGTGGTGTTTGCTTGTGCGGCATAGGTAATCGGAAAAAAAAAAAAAAAACTGTACTGAAAGGCCTGACGGGGCAAATCTTAGTCCTCCAACAAGTATTCGGTGCTTTGATGCAGTTTGTCGGGAGCAAGAATTTAATATAAACTATCACAAACTGCCCATCTTAAAAATAGTCCACAAACAACCTATTTTCATTTATACAGGTAATGTTGCCGTCTCATAGTGAGCATGTTCTCACATCTGAGAGAAGTTAAGCCTGAGAGAATTCATATATATATATATATATATATATATATATATATATTCAACCATCTTTTCTCTTTAAAGCTCTGAAGAGCAGAGTGAGTTAATGACGTTAAAGCTTGCCAAGAGTCCATTCACTGCTGTCTATTGCTGTTTAATCTGCTTGTGATTTCAGTGGACATGGATATAGCTGAGGCATGGACCGTATCCAGTCGAGTAACATCAGGATAGGGAATGAGGTGGTTCTGCTGGCCCAATCGACCTATGACTTTTCACTGAGTCAGTTTGCAGCCAATTTTGAAGAGAAAATAAATAGAGGTAATGCTGCCAATTCTGAGATACCCTGAAGGAAAAGCAATTAAGAACCTATACCTAATAGAAAGATAAATTCTAAGATCAAGAGACCTTTTTTTTTAGCAGTAATATCTGAATTGCAGTGGACTGGTGGGTGAGGTATGATATTGAAATTTAGTATTCAAGTTATGTACCTGAATAGTAGGAACTGAGCAAGACAGTTAAGAAACTGAAATTAACTTTAATTTACAGGGTGATCATTGTAGGTTGGAATAGTCATACAACTATTAGCCATAACATTATAACTAGTGAAAGGTTAGGTCAGAATAACAGTGATTACCGTGTTCCACCTGTCATTGGGTGGGAGATATTACAGGCAGCAAGTGAAAAAGAGAAATGGGCATGCACAGTAGTATAACGACTAAATTATGATAGCTAGAAAGCTGGGTCAAAGCATGTCTAAAAATACGAGGCTTGCTGGGTGGTCCCGGTATGCAGTTGTTGGAAATAGTACAAAGTGGTCCGAGGAAGACAGTGAAGCGTCAACGGGGTCATGTGCCCACGGCTCATTAATGCATGTACGCAGTGACGGTTAGCCCATGATGTTAGACGACCAAGATGTATACAGAGTTAATGTTATGGCTCATCAGTGTTTGTTTTAAGAGCATGTGCTAAATTTTTGACAAAAAAGTTTAACTTTAAAGCAATCTAGGCATATGCTGTCATCCCCGACAGTAAGAGAATACTCCCAAAACTACCCCAATCCTATCCCTGCATTGTACAAGCAATCAACCTGATTGAGCTCCTCAAATTAAAGGTGAAGCTGTGTGCAAACTACTGCACACAGTCTACTGTCTTTTTTGTAAAGCTCAACCTACTAAGTAAAATATGAACAATTAGAGGAAAACATGATTTATATAATATCCAGTTTTCGCTTGATTCATACTTTTTATGGAGCTTTTTATGGAAAACACTGTTTTATGGAAACTATTTCATGGGTCCATTTCAAACTTTATACCCACATTGACTTTAGAGCGAGTCAACAAATTTTGAGAAAAGTTGGTTGTATATTTTTCACACTATGGGGAGCTTAACCTCCAAAGTTAAGCTCCAAACTTCTCAACCATTAATTTATATCATTTAGGACTACAAATTTGCATATAAGTTGACTGGAGGAGATTCATCTTGCTTCAATCATTTTTTTACCCATATTTGAATCTAATAGTTCAAATTTTACTTCAGCGATCTCTTTTTTTTTCTTTCTTTTTTTTTACTAAAACTACTGTGGAAATAACTTCCCTGTTCATCTGAAAGGTTCAATCAGGCGAATTATTGTACAACAATGGGGATTGGGGACTTTTCTGGATATACCCTTGTTGTCGGGAACAGCAGCATATGTCTAGCTGTAGGTTGGATATCTGACATGTATTCTTACCTTCTTACTGTAAATCCAGTTGGAGCTAAATTCTACAGATTGCATTAATAGTTTGAATTCATTGTTTTTTGCAGCAGTATCAACTCGCTCATTCAAATACAAACCCCGTCACACACAAAATACCACCAGCAGAAAGCAACCCCTCGAGCCAAAGAACAAGTGCTGACACAAGCGTTAGTTCAACTGTTAACCATGTTTGCATCGGCATGTAGTGGTGGATGTAGTATTCAAATCCTTTACTTGAGTAATATTCGCCTCCCAATACTATAATAGAACGCAATTCTACCAAAAGTAAAGATCCTGCATTTAAAACTTAATTTAAGTAAAAGATTTTAAGTATTACCATCAAGGTGTTCTTAATATACCAAAGTAAAAGTACTCACTGTGGAAACGAATGGTTACTCTAAATATTTTCGGATTACTATAAGTGCAACATTAATGTGTAGTCTTAGGTTACAGCTGTAGTTAGAGGTTTAGGTAATCTATCTACTTTATCTGCTGTAAAGTAGTTGAATCTACATCACATCTTATTTAAAGTGTCTCTGTCCTGTGAATCACAAGTTAAGTCAATTTTATTTGTACAGCCCAAAATTACAAATCACAATTTTACTCAATGAGCTTTATTATCTGTACATGATGCAACATCATCTGTCCTTGAAACTCACATAACTCTAAAAGGTAAATTTTTCATAAAATCAGCCTGTTTCAGCTTTTGCACATAAAAAGATTTTTGCTTTTTTAATAGTTCTTTCATTTAGTTATTTAGTTTAGTTACTTATTTTAGTTATTAAATCTTATAGAGAATACTCTCATGTTTTGGAATCATTCATAATTTAAAAAACAAAACAAAAATAGGTATAAAGTAAATAACAAATCCTTTTATACTGCTTTGTATTGTTAAAACCTTGCTAGAATTGTCTGATGTCACTCTGTCCAATAACAATTCTTCTTTGCTGCTCTAAAACTTAAGTCGTCTCTAGCAGTGCAGCATAACTCTCGGTGTGTGTTGCTCTTCGAGAGTGGCCAAGTTTGGGGTTAATGAATATGCAGAAAAAACGCGTTTACGTTTCATACAGCTGCACAGAATGTTGGAAAGGAATACTTCAGTTTGATAGCTTATAAGAATCAGGGCTATTTCTTTAACTTCCAAAGGTACAGGGACCAAGACTCACACCAATAGACTTTTGGTAAATCTTATCTTTACTATAAAACCACTGTTTTTATCCCGCTCCAAGGACTGTGGCAGGTAGGGGAGTTTGACTGGGGCGGTATGCCTGTCAAATAGTAACACAGCAGTCCTAAGGCGTGCGCAGGGAGTACAGAATCCTCCCATGGAGCAGAAGGTTAAAAGCTTTGTTGATCTTGATTTTCAGTATGAATAAAGACCGTGAGAGAGAGCCTCATGACCTGTCTTACTTCTGAAGCGTTACGCTTGATCAGGGGCTGTGCACTCAAATGAAAGCAAATGCAAAACACACAGCCTTTTAAGAACTGACAGCAGCTACAATCAATCCTTTAAGTGCCACTGAGTCTGGCCATTACCTGTAACATCAATCCCCGCTGGAAGACAGTGGCCCCACAGTGTGGCACTGTTAGGAATGAAAAGTTCTCCAAAGAATTATACCCCTGTTGGATTATCTCAGCCTTTCACCCTATGGCCATGTATCTCGTCGACTGAGCGTAATCTGACAGGATGCTTCATAGATCAGCTAATTAACATAATGTCCACCCATTAACAGCGGATGACCTTTGACTCATCACACTGAGCACATATGCTCTTGCACTGTGAACTTGTGTTATTTACATATAATTGCCACACTTCAGAGCATGTGTGCACGTAAGCGTGGAAGCAGCGATGTCTGCCATTAAAATCATTAGACACACACAGATGGATGTGCAGTGGCTGTCCATGTCATTGCAACCGAATGACTTAAACCATCCCATCGTCTTGGGTCGCCATTGACGACAGGATCATAGACCGGTAAGCATTTCACCTCACTGAACTACTGTCTCTGTTTCACCCGCAGATACGACACAAAACCCAACCATTCTCCGCAGCCATGAACTCTGGCTCCCTCCTCTATTCATGCACTCCACACACACCAGCCCACAAACGTCCCCGCCACTGATTCGTCATGATGTCTCATTCCACCTCATTTCCTCAGACCCCTGCTTCTTTCTAATTGAGGCGGCACCGAATACAATTATGGTGAGAATCATCTCGGACTGATGTGAGGATGGATTAAAGGGATTAAGACGATAATCTGTTGACCCTCTGGCCCCGGCTCAGTATGAGGCTGGGAAGGCAATTTGAAGCAGAGAGGAAAAGAGATAGGGGGGCTTTAATGAGCGGTTGAACGAAAGCCTCTGACCACCGAGAGACTTGCTTGGCAGGCCGCTGGGGGATTACTTGATGCAATACTCCTCTCACCTAACCCCTCCCATCTGCCCAGCAGCCCACACACTAACCCCTGATTCATGGATGTTCAGGAAAAACAGATGCAGGTTCCAATAAAAGCTTGTTATAACAGCCACATACATGCTATAGGCTGAAGAACCGAGCCCAAAATGTTAATATTGAATATGTTTTCGATTTGGTGCCTGTTTGAGTAATGGAGGTTCAGATGTATAGTATATAATGGATAAATAAACTCAGTTTACCAACTTTTTAAATTGTGGTTAGAGTTTGCTGTAACTTGTCTGGCATTAATCAAACCTGAATCATTACAGGCACTGTGAAATTGAAATTTTTCAATTGCAGTGAAAGGTGTCGGTTCCTGGTTAATAACTTAAATGCTGACCTCATCATAACAAAACAATTTTGCTTCACATATAAACCTTCCCTCGAAGTCATGATCATATGTCCTTTCCTTAAAGCACTAATATCTAGACAGCACAGAGACACAGAAACAGAAACATCTGCCAAAGCATCAGTGTTTTCCCATGATGTCATTGTAGAGCCACTCCTCCCTTTAAGCAGACTACACACTTGCGTAGGGCACCACCTTGAGTGGGGGGCACCAAGTCAGCTGGGAGTTATTGTGTAGTCAAATAGGGTCAATATAATAGAACCGCGGGCACGATGTATGCACCCAAGGAACTGAATGAGCCTCATCTCATCTGCTCCAACAAAAACAGAGTGAGATTTCTAAAAATGTGATACCGGGAGCTGTGGGTGCACATGGTTTAAGAGATGGCATCAATGTGGCAAAAGGAGTCTGGAGCAATGCGTTTAAACAAAGAAAATGATTTGCACAATTAATTTAAGATTCCATCAAAGCACTGGATGGACAGCGAAGAAGTCCCTGCCTCAACTTGTACTGGACATTCAAAGCAGCTAATCTAATCAGTCATTGATGTCTTATTAACGCTTTTTTATGCATTCTGCATTCGATGACCAAACTGACCAGTTGGTGGCAATGTAAGTTGTAATTTATAATCAAATATCAATTCATGTTATGGACAATTAGCCTAATATTTTATCTTCTTTTTTTAGCTTCATTACACATTTATTTGATACATTTAAATTAATACGTTGTACAATATAAAAAAATACAATACTAACAATATAAAAGGATAATTACATTGTTATTTATTGAAAAAATATATCATCATGAATATTAGATCATTATAAGTAAAACATATATGGGTTATATACCAATATGTTTTTGTAATTTTAAAGATTAAGTTAAATATTTCTGATCCTGTTAACCAATTTCTTTTACTTAAAATTGTAGTAAGTAATTTATGTTGACAGAGTGGCTGCTATTATTTTAAATTATTCAAATAATTTCTAATTCATGTGAAAGGGTTTTTTTACTAAAAAATATATGTTTATCTCAATTAGTGACTTTGAATCAATTTAGAATCTGTTTCAGATTTAATTAAATTAATTTTTTCATTTGTTTTTGTACGCCATATTATACCGCTTTGTGTTCTATAAATTTGTAGAAACATTTCGTGACAATGTTTAATTCAGCTTCTTTTTTTTAAAATACTGAGTTTATGTATCGCCATGAGGCTGTGTTGCGGCACCATAACTAATTTCTGCTTTGGTCCCGAATTTTCCATTTAACTGGGAGCGCCCCTATGTCATTGAATCTAAAAGCAACAGACCCATGTTGGTTTGACCCTTATAATTTGACTCCTTTCCCTTGAAAAAAAACCCAAACATTTAGATAATAAGAGAAGTTTTACACCTTACTGAATCAGAACAGTTTGATCTCAGTTGAAAGTCAGTCGTAATTTTCTACGTTATCATAGACATTCATAATTCACAATCAGTTCTATTAGATTTACAGCTATTATGTCACACTATCCATGACAAATCTGCCAAGATCGCAGTCTAAAAGGTTCTATAAACAACCTTCTCCGGCACTAAATGTCAAACAAGAGCAAAATTTTCAGTATCGGAGTTGCAATGGCATTACTTAAAAATATTAGGTAATCCATCTTTATTGATAGCCAAAACCTGCCCAACGCCTCTGACACTTTTGAACAATTCATCATCCCTAGCTCTTGTCAGTTATTTAGATGTTTCAAGCAAATTAAGTAGTCCACACCCTTGTTGGCTAGTGATGGATGATTTTCTGTCAGGTGTCTTTGATGTCTTTCTTTTCAAAATCAGTTGCATTACATACTGTGTGACATACGCAACACCTCATAAAGAGTCCAACAGTAATGAAACTTCTACCAGGTGGTATCAAGTTGACATACACTGACCATACGACATTGTTAATCTTGTCATATGTACCACAAAGACGTTAGCAGCCAATCCTTTATGTCCTTAAGGTCAGTTATTCTCAACTGGTGGGTTGTGACCATAAAGTGGGTCACGGACTTTTGCCTGGGCAAAAAATTTTAAGGAAAAAAATCCTGTGCTTTTATTTTGAAGAGGATTTTTTATGCAGCTGAGTGCCGTATTCACACCTCTCAACACTGGTTGGTGTGCCCTGTAGTGTTAAATGACACCCATCATCACAGCATAGAAGAAGAACCGCAAAGCTTGTTTTCATATGCTAATTGAGCATGGCGAAAGTAAGTACCACACATACTACATGAGATATGGATTTCCATTCATGTTTTTCGGTATTTACCTACTGATAAGGTAATCAGAAGAAAAGTTAATTCGTAATTCTGACTAAAAAAGTTAGTCAGGAAAGTGAAACACATGCACCATGACTTAAAAGAAAACATTATTCATCAGACCAGCTCACCTTATTCCATTCTGTGGTCAAGCTCTGATGCTGACTTTTCTAATTGTAAGTTACCATAGGCATTGAACCAGCAGGTCTGTGTCCACACAACCAGATATGCAGCAAGCTAGGAAAAATTAAAGTTTTCAGCAATTTGTACTACAGCTCGACTGTGGGAATGTACAACAGAGGCTAGCATTTGCTCCCTATGTGCATAAATGACTCTTGAGCACCCATGTACCTCTCAGCTGTTCAGAGAGGGACATGGGTTGGGTCCTTCTAAGGACTACTAAGGTAGAGGACAACACTTGCAGTTTTAGAAATTAAGTCTTCTACCAATCACAATTTTGCCCAATTTAACATCACTCATCTTCATGCTTACCTGTTTTTCCTGCTTCCAGGAGAATGATGACTTACTGCCCAATATATCCTCCAAACTGACTGCTGCTTGTAAGATAATCATTGCTGTTCACCTATAATAATAGATAATAATAATACATTTAATTTATAATGCACTTTACATTTGGATCAAATCTCAAAGTGCCTGTTAGTTGTTGTCACGCTATCGCCGATCGGGACTTATCACATTGCTGAAGAAAGAGAAAAATTAATCAAGAATCCACACCCATACCTTTGTAAAAGGTGCGCCCAAACACAAAATCCGTTCATGAATTTGGTGGGGAAAACAGAACCTCGCTTGCCGAAAACTTGTTTTTAACCATCTGGAAGAAGGACAACTTCTTCTAGCCACCTGGCCTATAATCTGGCCTATAATTAGTGCTTTTTATAATCATTTTACTGTGAACAATGCTAGATTTAATAAAACTCTAGGTTTACGTATTTCTGTTTACGAGGTGAAACTATCAAACAGTTTGGGTGGGAGCTCAGGGAATGTCCAAACTTGAACCAGTTCAAAAATCGGTGCATATGTATCCCCTTAGTGGACATAGGTGGTATTTTGAAGCCAAAATTCCTCTCCGAGGCACATTTTCTGCTTTTAAAGTGGCACCTTGAGATTTGTAACAAATGAAAAGTACGTTATAAATAAAATGTATTCATTTTATTTTATATTATAATTTTATTTTGGGTACACTGGCCATCTAACTGTGCCAAATGGGGAGTCTCTCTGGTCCAATCCCACAGAAACTGTGATAGAATATCACAATCTTAGTAGTATTTTTTTTTGTTTAGCAAATTCGATTCAGTAGTTATCAATTAGTATCTGGCCAAAATGATTTGTTGACTGTTTTGTTGAAAATGACTGTTTGTTGCTACTATAATATAATGATATTTTAGTCTTTAACCTTAAAAAAAAAATCAGATCAGGACATACCTCCAGCTACTTTTGTGTTTAATCACTGATTACTCACACATAGTAACAGGGACGATGCTACTGAAAATAAACTATTTTCGGTCTTGCTTGTTAATTGACAAATTCATTCATTCAGTTTATGCAAATCCATCTATAGTAGTGGAGCTATTTTGAATTTATTTTGGGTAAGTAGGGCAAGGCTCAACTTAAAATAACCAATACCTATTAACACAACACGGACATAATAATAATGATATAAAATTCATTTGCATATGATTTGAAATTAACAGGCAGAATAATCTGCTTAAATTTGCTATCCGATTCGATCCAGTAATCTGTATCCTCTTGGCTCTATTTTGCTCTGAGGGAATTCCTGAGTGAAGTTTCTTCCACAGTGGGCATTAGCTCATCACTAAGGTGGTCTGAAAGCTGATTGGTGCCAGTTAGGTTTGTTTTCATTTCTAAAGAGATTGCTTCTTTTTTTTGCAGAAAAAAGCTGCCTGCTGGCTTTTGACACTTACTGTGTTCACTTGACCAGTTGTATATATAATCCTGATTATTGCAGTGTAACATCCATATTTTGTTTTAATTTCTCTGCTTATCATAAACCACACCTCAATAACAAATATCATGGCATTGAGAGCTGTGTGGATTGTGGGAAAACTAGAGTAAAACATTTTATATGTTGGTTTTTAGGTGGGTTTTCTAGAGATTATTGCAGTCAATAGGTTTAGAAAAAAATGTTATTCTGTAGTTTTAGTGAACTGCATTATTGATAAGGAGATTAAGACAACTTAAAGTCCTAATTGTGGTGTTTAATTATTGAAAAAAATGATCATATAGTGGAACAATTAAGTTTTACAGCTTCACTGGACAAAGTTTGCAGCACCGAACAGATACAGTACACATTATGATCATGCTTTACGCAGACTTTGCCAATGTGTAATACTAATGTGTAATACCACTGTAGTAGTCATGCAAGTATTAAATAAACTCTCTCTTGAGGTGAAGGCAGTGAAAGAGATGGCTCGCGTCACTCAATAACTGCCTGATATCACATTTTATAAGCAAGCATCATTTCAGTCTTGAAGTTTTCTGCTCTAGTTTGGATCTACAGACTGAGACTGATACCTGTCAGAAATCATCTCATAGAGAGCCTTTTAATTCAATAACTGTGATACAGTTGTTGATCTGCAGCACTCTGGATCAATGCACCAAGAATAAAAAATGATGTCTGATGGGTTTAAGTGATCCTTTCGACTTGAGCTGCAAATTATCTTCCCTTTGCTGTATAACAAAACTGTCTAATAGCACAAGAATGAAAGGCTCCCTGTCAAAAGAAGAGTCTCTCTGGCGCTTCTTATTTTTCAAAGAACGATCGGTGCTTTAAGTCCTGTCTTGAAATAAATCAATAAAAAACAAACATTAAATGATTGAAAGCTCTAAATTTGAGTCGTTTTAAATGATGACTCATACTTTTTCATACACGCACATCTTCAGCCAGCAAACAACTAAGTATGGACTATTTGCTATGTGATTGCAACAGAAATTCAGACTTTTGTTCACACATATCAAATCTAACCTTTAAAAAAAACGTTCAGAACATAGAACAATATTTTTCTCAAAAAATATATGTGCCGCCATTATTGCAACCCTGCATTTAATATTTTGTGCAGCCCCCTTTTGCCACAATAACAGCCCTGAATCTTCTTCTGCTGTGTTTGATGAGGCTGAGAACACATTGGGAAGATCTGAAAGTATTCCTCCACACAGAAACTCTGCAACTCATTCAGATTCTGATCTTCACATTTTAGGACTTATCCTCTGCAGCACATTGCACAGATGTTCTATGGGGTCTAGGTCAGGTAACTGGGATGGCAAAGGCACAACCTTTATTTTGTGATCTCTGAACCATTCATGAGATGATTTTGAGGTGTGCTACCGATCATTGTCCTGCTGGAAGGTCCAACCAGGGCCTGTTTTGAGTTTAAGGAAGAGGCTATTTAAGTTTTCATTCAAAATCTGCTGGTAACTGATAGTGTCCATGGGACCATTTATTTAACAAGATGTCGACAGACTTTGGAATTACAACCTCCAAACAGCATCCAATATCCACCACCAGACTTCACAGTGGATATGAGGTGCAATTGTCTGTGGCTTCCTTTCTTGCCAAAAATCAATACTTTAGTCTCACCTGACCTATGACCTTGTTCCATTGAAAGTCCCAGTGGTTTTCTGCAAACAAAAGATACTTTGTTCCGTTTGTAGATGTCATCAAAGAATTGTTTTCTTGCCATATTCCCAAACAGCTTGTGTTGGTGTACATGTTGTCTGATGGTGGTTAGGGAGGCTTTCTGACTTCAGGATTCAACTGACCACTGCAATTTTCTGTCTGTAATCCTTGGAGAGTGATCTTCTTCCTCTTGGAGACTTCTTAATTATTGATCTAACTTTTAAAACTGACATTTTGAACTGTTGAGAGTTTTCTTATATCCATTGCCAGATTTGTACAGCTCTAAAACTTTTCCCTGCACATCACTGCTGTGTTCCCCGGTCGTTCTGACCGGGGAACACAGCAGTGATGTGCAGGGAAAAGTGAACCGTGAACTGGGCATGTATCAGCTCATATTTACATATATTTATACCCTTGTAAAACAAGAAGTCATTTTTAATCAGCTTATAGTTCCTACGCAAACAAGTGAACCGAAAATAGGACTGGAAAATTGTGTCCATTCACATTTAATTTGGGATTTCCTTGGGTGCTAATTTTACTTTTTAGAGAAGAATATTTGTTTCATGTGAAAAATGTAAGGATGGGTCAGGTATGGGTCAAATGCAGAGAAATAATTTCATTATGTTGTACTGTGTATGGCTGTATGTGAAAAATAAAAATATTTCTTCTTCTTCTATTTATAATTTGTTGCAAGACTTGAAGGTTTGATTTTTGTAAATAATTCCAATTAAAGAGAATGGACATGGGCAATAAAAGCATTTTTTGCATCTTTTTTTTGCATCTTTTTTAAAAGAAGGCAATAATTAAAATGTATTTCTGCATAACCTTATAGAAAAATACCGTCTTATAGGATCAGTGTTCACATGAAAACTATCACATAGATGGCACCGCTGATGAACTTAAACAAACCATATATTCAGCCTGTATGTGTGAATATACTCTAATTACTTCAGGGCTCTGGTTAGCTGAACACATTTGTAAACAAAATAAACTCACTGAGATTGATCCTGGTTGAATCTTCATTATCGTCTATTTCAGATTAGAAATTTCACAACAGTGCACAATTTAATTTCACTGTCATTTAAATTGTATTTCAAAACCACGAAACACTTTCTGGAGTGATGAATTGAGCAAAAATCGAAATTTGTTTCATTTTCATTAGGTGGAAATTATTTCTTTTTAATTTTAATAAAGTTACCTTGAACATACATTCTCCACTCTTGACATGTAACAAGCTAGATGGTTCACTGCCTTGCAACATGGACATTATTGAGTCAAAACATATGATTACATTAAAAATTAAATGTAATAGTTAATAGCTTATTAGAAATGCATCAATCATGCATCAATTAAACAATTGATGGATGGTATCTATGTAATCATGCAGAAGCTGAGAATTGAAGAAAAAATCCTGCATTTTGTGCCTCAACCATGCATCATTT
>VRLP01005592.1:0-35465 GCA_009660295.1 Lophius piscatorius | reverse complement strand
CACATTAGCTTGTCCATTAGCTCAATGCTAACATTTAATGAGAATTAACATATATACAGCCTAACAGAATAAGCATTGGCATGTGCGACCATAATTAAACCAACAAACAAGAATGTACAAATAAACTACTCACTTTAAATATATTTGTGGGTTAAAGTTGAAAACTGTTTAAGAGGTTTGAGAGGCTGAAATGAATATTCTCTTTTTTATTCTTTTAATGATAAAGAGTGGCCAACTACAAACTTCTGATCAGACTTATTTTATCAAGTCAGAAGACTTCCACAACTTAAAATACACTGCTCAGCAAAAGGAAACATGAGTATGCGCTGATGACGTCAACAGAATAAAGAAGTTACAGAGTCAAATTCCAACAGCTTCTGCTGGTAGAAACGGGATCGTCATCAGCAGGAACCGTTCGCCGCACACGACGAAGAACAACAGGCAGCAGCTACGGCAGCGGTTGTCAAAGAACAGGCACGCCTTAGCAGTGTTGAATTTATCTTGTGCAAACAAGATAAATTGTGTGCATAAGGTAATTATCTGGTGCGTACGGGATGATTAATCTTTTTTTCAAGGGGACTTCAGGGGATCCGTAGAGAACGAACTGGATCCACTGCTTCATTTATTTATTTTCTTAACCTTCTGTATGGACCCAGAGACTCAAGTAGTTATTTATTAGGAGTTATAACATTTGTGAAATATGAAATAGAGTGAGTGAAAACATAAGATATTCATTTTGAGTCACTTATTTTGATGTTATTTATCCGTTTTCACTCATTTCTGTTGAAACAAGATATTTAGAGTTATTTTTCATCCGCATATGATAATTTATCTGAATTGGTAAAAAGTCATTTATTTGGACCTAAGATAGAGGATGGTTATTAATTTACAATAAATGGAGTAAGTGATGAACTTTTTTTTTTCCGTTTAATTCGTTTATTAGCGTATCTATCCGTCACAAGCTGTATTTAATTTCTCAACATGTGGGGAAAACTGCTAATAGCTAATATTTTGCTCACTAGAGGGAGATTTTTTATTAAACACTGTTCTTTTGGAATTTTATTTTGAGGCGATACAATAAGAGGAATTGCTTGTGAAACTTTTCGGGGATATATCCTTGCTATCGGGTACAACAGCATAAGCCTGGTAAAATCGTCATCATCATCGGTTTTGTCCGCTATGTTTTTAATGAAATTTGGTTTAAATCCCCTCGATTTCAGGCTCTCCTCGATCATTTAGCTTAAAACAAATATGATCTCTGGGCATTGAAGTCTTTGGCTTTGTGACTACGTGAGCCATGATCTTCATGTTGGCTATGAAAAACTTTAAGCTCTACAACAGAAACAGCCGGACGCACTAAGTGCTAATAAAATGTTCCAGTCAAACATCAAACGATGAAAACGGACGTGGAAATAGTGACGGAATACGACTTTTGTTTTATCCTACACACGAATGGAAACCATTGCAATGAGTATGCTCAACAGTTGATCCTTGTAAACACGTATCTTTGTGCACAGATCTGCATCTTCGGCTGGAGACGTTCACATTAGATCTACAGAGAGATACATTGAGAAAGCGAATCTAATCTGAGCAATGGAGGTCCTAATGAGGATGTGATGGCCGTGGAGGTAGTAACGGAGGTGGCAGTAACATATATCTGGATAGATGCAAAGCGGGGAAGGAAGGACATTTTGATGACTGAACTGAAAGATTGCAGATGCTAATTGCAGTAACAGCAATTACTGTTTGTTGCCATGTAATCCATTTTTTCAAAAAGTGGGTCCCGTCAAACGTTGATACTGCCGTGTTTCTAGCATTTCAAGGGAACGCTTTAAGGATGCATTAGCTACAACTAGCATAAGACAGCTGAAGCTCCGACTTAGATGTTTTCTGTGGAGTTCCATTGTGTGTAGTGCAGATGATTCTTTATCACAAGGAAGAAGATGAAGAAGATGCTGGTTCTCCTGCATTGATTCTGATCCTTTATTTTCAACTGTTCATTGTTATAAACCGGTGCAGAACTGGCTGATATGGAAGAAGCCATGATAAGTAACGGCGATACTGTTTCAAAACTAGACAGCAATCCGCCGACACCTATTTCCCTAAAATCACACAAACAACTGGATAATAGTTGTCTCACATAAGAGCAGCCTCCATCAGGGCCTTGTTGTGTAAATCCCTTCGTATCACCATGAGGACACGATCAGTTATTGTGTCATTGCATCCGGGGCATTGGGTATGACGTCGCCTTACTTGCATCTGCCTCAGGCCAAACTAAGTAACACCAGCTCAACCCCGGGTTTGTTCTCCTGACATCTGGAATCATGTTTTCATCATAAGTACTCTGTTAAATAACAAAGATATGACTTAACACTAGAAAAAAGCCTTCAGAGAGCGTAAACGCCCGCCATGGGGCCAAAACCTACCTCTGAACATTCTCTGTTTCTTCCTCTCTTATACAGACATTGTTGCGTCATAAAACATCAAAGGAACAAGGCACAACAGTAACCAAGGTTTAAGAAAATTCATTATTGCCAGCCTCTAAATCTACCAACAACTCCAAAAAAAACTCTTGAGTATCTCAAAAACTCTGTAGCGCCTTCAACTTCTGCATCTCTGTTCAGCCCACTGAGCCTTACGAACAGAGGCATCAATAATGGACCTGAGACCCCAGCTCAAACCTCAAAGGAACATCAAAGGAATCTAAGGAACAAAGCCATCAATAATAGACACAGTTTCAAAAAGCGCCTCGCCACTTTGTGACATCACTACTCCAAAAGGCTTATTATTTTTATTTTATTATAAATGCTGTAAAACAAACAATGTGACCCAAATTTCGGTCTGTGAGTTAAACAGAAAAATGACGGGTAAAAACATAACCTTTTTTGGCGGAAGTAAAAAAAAAACGTGTTTCGTGAAAAGCCCTAATGAGTAAAATAGTAAGTATTAAGAGTAGAGATGCACCGATCGATCGGCCAATTGATTGATTGATTGATTGATTGATTGATCGATCGGCGCCAGGAGGCCAGGTTTGATGAAATTGGCAATCGGCCGAGCAGAGACACTGGAGACCGCTTACAGGCATGCGCCGTAAAAAGCATGATCAACCACGGCTCCAAACATCTCACAGGTAAACTAGAAAAACACAAAGTAAAACACAAAGTCCGCAATTTGTAACAGCAGAGAGGACAAAATAAGGTGTTGAGAAACAACCCCGAAAACATTCGGCACAACGAACTTCATCACTCACTTCACATTTAATCAATCCGAGGAACATAGTAAGATAAGAAGCTTGCGTTAGCAGAGCGGCTAAAGCTAGCAGGAGCTAGAAGACAACCACGAGCCACGTATCAATACGGTCATTTAAGGTTTTGAAACTAAAGGAGAAAAGGATCACCGGCGGAACAACCCCAAAACAATCGGCACAGCGAACGCAATCACACACTACAAATTGAATCGCCTTGGGAGATAAGCAAGTTAAAAGCTAACGTTAGAAGAGCGGCTAAAGCTAGCGGGAGCTCAGAGCCAACTACAAGCCCTGATGTCCCTGAAAAAGCCAACGTATAACATATAATGGACTGAACGGCATTTACAGAGTTTTATTTTCACTCATTTTTCATGTCATACAACTGGTTTAAGAATTTCTACAGGTCAGAATAAATACACATCACAAAAGGCCAACCAGCCGTGTTTATTCCACTGCATCCTTCAAAAGAAGAGCCCTTACGGATACATCAGACACATTACTCATATGTGATTTTTAAACTTTACAGAATTCAGCTGGTCGGATTTTTGAAAGATTTATGAAAAAACCTTTGTAAAAAAAAAAAAACTCCCCTTAGTAACAATATACTCTGCCCTTGACCAAAGATCCATCCTGGTCTTCCTCACACACACACACACACACACACATGATCCATGACATAGTTTATGACAAGAAGGATCTGTTGTGGCGACGATGACGTTTACACGATATCCCCGACTTTTCTGGGATATACTAAAATGCCCACTCATGCATAATTGAAGAAAGAGAAAGTAATACAGAAAGATCTACATCCGAATGGAATCTACCTTGGCTCGTATCCATCCCTAAAGAAAACTAAAACTAAACGCTGGAGGTCATTCTCGATTCCTGTTTCTCACTGCTCAACATTCGCTGACACTAATGAATCTGGAGTACATCAGCGTGGAGATACTTTGGCTCGGCTCACTTGGAGCCCTTTAAATCATGGCTGAATATTACAGTGTCCTGGAAAGTCCAGCGCTTGCAGCAGTTTGAATTCCGCATCAAATTACATTAAAAATCTCCAACAAAGGCTCTTATTTTAAAGTCCATCCTGCTCAAAAATTCCCGAATCCCTACAGAAATATGCCGTGTGTTGCAACTCCAGAATGCATTTTTAACCCCTGTAGCTGTTGCTGTGAGGAGGCGAATGAAGCACAAAACTGAAGCTCAGCAAGGGAGAGGAAGTGCAGCCAGGAAGTGGCAGCTTTTCTGTCCTCAAACAGCTGCACGGCGCTGAACGCCATCATGATGCTGAGACTGGGGAAGTCCATGCTACTGCTTTATTATTCTAATTAGGGTTCTTTTTACAAACATTGGGCTTACGGCCTGCGTTGAGAGCTTTTTCTCTCACGGTCAGGGTCACATGATCTTCTGATGAGGGTCAGCTTGACCTGATTTCATGCACTCACTTGGAGATATTTCATTTTAACTACAGACTGGATTGTAGTAGTATGTTGGTTTTGACATATCTCACGTTTGATACAGCTCATTCTAACAAATTGCCACAGTTTCTGCTTTCACACAGAGGTGACTAACAGTTATGGCAGCAGTAATCTAAACCTCTCAAGGATCTGCTTGGCTTTTGGAGCCTCATTTTTGTTTAAACCTCACCCTCCCTTTAGACTGGCCTCACATTTCTGGTGAAACTTTTTAGGATAGAGGCCTAGAGCTGAGACGGGCTTGAATAAGTCGTGGCTTGCCAGAGTGATGACAGTCCAAACTCCTGAAGTCAAAAGTTTAAAGTCGATATCGGCGGCTCACCTTCTCCTGAGCTCGGTTCAGAGACTTCTGGACGCGTTTGGCGAGGAATCCGGCTCCAGCCTGGAGGTTGGGTCCAATCTTATTGTCAGCCATCGTTAACTTTCTCCCCGTTTCTCCTCAGCGGTCTGCCCCCAGTCTGCTCCTCCTTGCGTGAAATCTTGGGCTGAAATGAGACGTTCGAGTGGAGGCGCTGGAGGTGGAGCAACAATAGAAATGTGAGGACGCACCAACAGGCGGTGTTCGCGCGCGCTCATCAAGTTCCTCGAGTTGGAACTTGTTAAAGGAATGACTGCATGGTTTCTGAGTTTCAGACTAAACTCTTGCAAAACGTCTCCCCACTCCCGTCTGCAAGCCACTAACAGTCATCCGACACTCACCTGGAAATTATGACGCCACTTCCCTGATTCAGCAATGTGACGTAAACACAGGCGCAGCACATCAGCCTCAGCGGATGACGTGATGCCTTCAAATGAAGCTCGAAGATTCTGCAATTGTCTTTAATAAAACGAGGCAAAACTCAAGAGAGAACCCCCAGGAAACGCAACACCCCCATGAGGGTCGGATCCTCGCTATTTTAAAAATACAGATCATCATTATACCGTCGAATATTAAAAACGAAAATGAAAAAATAAAAACCATAAAGTTCAGGGGTAGTTCGATTATTTATGAGAACTTACCGGCTCCCATAAGCAAGACACAAATATTACCAAAAATAAAACGAGCTAAAATGTAATTCACTTCATAAATAAAACTAGAAATCACAAAAAGTGCACAAAAACAACAACAACAACAAAATAAACAAGGATTTCAGATTACCCATGATTTCATTGCATCCAAACGCAGCAGCCCTACGATAGTCTGACCCTCACAATGGTGGTCTTCAATAGTTATTTAATACAACATCCAGTAGGTACTAAGTCTACCCAGTGGTCTCCTCCCAGTTGGTCGTGTCTGGAAAACTCGGAACCAGCTGGAGGAACATATATTTGATTGGACCTGGGAACACCACAGAATCCACCAGGATGAGCTGGAGAGTGTTGCTGGAGTGAGGGACGTTTGAAATGCCAGAAAATGGTTGGCGATACACCCAGTCTTCCTGGGTATCCATCCAAATCCATATGGGTCCATCATTAGATAAGAAAATGAGATCGATCTCATTGCACCCTGAACGCAATTTAGTCCTTGATAGTCTGATCATCATACTACATTTATTCTTTATTAAGTTCCATTTTAGATTCAACAAACGTGTTCACAAGTCTTTTCAAATGTAACCAAAAAAACAAGCCGGATTTCTAACATTTTGTTACATTTATAGTAGCAAATGGAAAAAATAAACTGTTCAAGTATATATGCTGTTCTGCTTGTTGTGCTGTTTATGAAAGAGTCAATAATAAACAATGACTGCTCAATAAAAACAAAACTAACATAAGGTCAAAAATATCTTCGGTTTAAAAACAGTGATAGCCTCCATTTAGAACTTGTTAGATATTGTTTACGTGACAGTTTGAAATAAAATGTTTGTTTTTGTTCTGTCTGACGTTGATGGGGAATATATTCTGAGCAAATGAAGCCAAGTTCTGAATACAAAGCCGGCACCATCAAACACCATCTGCTCATGCGTGTAGAGTTGTGTAATCTGGCGGATATGCCCAACATTCAAAGTGGGTGGAACCAAAATATCCTTGGCAAAAGTAATAATGACCGTCGCCACCCGTCATTGTAACGTCACCCACAGATTCTCGACTCCAGACGGTTCATTCTTGAACATTGACTTTGATCAGCAACAGTTTATGATTATCCAGTCAATTTTTTAAAAGAAAATAGTCTAACTAGACTCCTGAGCATATTAAGAAGGGAAAAACAGTGGTTTGGTTTGTATTGCTGCTTAAATGTAAGAAGTATTTGAGTGCAGACTGGGGCCTTTTTGTTTTGAGTTTGCACATTTTCTCTATATATGCATGGATCCCCAATCCCATGTAGTTGGGACAGAATGGGTGTGAAGGCCAGGATGGGATAGGCTCCATTCCTGCAGTAGGTGATAGCCTCTTTATGTAATATCGTTGAATTGGGTTGTTGGTTAAATGAGGAACATCACCTTTGCTTCCCGTAGCCTGGTAATAATGTGAAAAAGAGACATCAAACTCTCGATATAAAGAATTTATTGACTTAAAATGTTCCACCCAATGTGAATAGTCCTCAAAATACATTGATTTAGTTGCCATAAAAAAGACAATTGATGGACCGCGTGAAAAAAAAAGAAAAACATTATGCCGCCATTTCAATATGTACAACTTTAAAAAGTTTAGATTTGAGTTAAAATGATCTTAATGTGACACAAAAGCTATTCCAACATGAACACAAAACAACCCATAGGGACAAACAATGACTATAAATTGAGGTTAACAACCAATTAAGATGAAAATGAGCAAAGACACAAATGACTACTAAGAAACATTAAATAATTATAAATACAAAGAATAAAAAAACGCAAAACATCTACAGAAAGGGAAATTATTACCAAAAAATTGCTACAATAGCTCAAAATACCTAACAGGCATTCTATTGTAAACTTGTACTCCATCCATGTGACACATAAGGGACTGTACAACACTAAATTTAAACATTGTCAAGAAAAACACGCAATTTATTTATAGCATTCTATTCAAACCTTAATAAGGATTTTCTTGGGGGAATGGTTACAGAAATGTAGATTCATAAATTAAATCATTCAGGGAATCAAATGCTCATGGGTCTTGTCATGATTGAGTATGCAAATTACCCTGATGACATACTGATGTGAGGGTGAAGAAAAGATACTGTGAAGTAATGATGACTTGTGAGTTTTATAACTGTTCCTTAATGATTAATTGTAAGTGGCTTCGAAGGACCTCAAGATCAAATAAGGTTCTGTCAAAAATAATGTCACATAAATGTTGACTTTAACTATTTTGATTACATACGAAATTTCCATCTTGTTTTTTTCTCAACACATAATGTTAATTTAAAGAGTCACATTTAAATCAGTGTTTTACACTGTCATATTGTGCCAATGCAAATACATTTATTAACATAGTCTTATAACATTAAATGAATGGGAATTTATAAATATACCCATGTGTTTTTGAATTATTACATAAAGTTGAGAGAAAATGATCTGTTATGATATTATATACGTTACAGTGTGTATGATTCAAGTATTATGCATAGCCTAAATGTAATGCATTTCAAATGAGTTCTTCTGATTGAATCACTCTTAGTTCTTACCATCCATAAACTCCACATGATAGAAAATTAATGCATTAAATAGGACTCTACGTAAAATTAGAGGGAAATTCCTTTCGTCCTTAAAAAACGTATTTTGGGGCACATTGGCGAATAAAAAAGAAATTAAGAATAAATAATGATGGTGACATCTCATAATAATTCATAGAAAAACACATTTGGTGACAGGAGAAGTTCTGTAGAGAATTGCTGTTTAACAGTAAAGTAATGTGGGGATCTTCAGACTGGTGAATGTAGATTGTCGTGATCTACATTCCCCACTAGATGTCGCTAGATAACAACTATTTGCCAGTAGAACCACAGTGCAGAGTTTTATTTTATTTGAGCATTATACACACATCTTCAAACAGCAAAACAACAGAAACAGAATCAAGCTATTTCCACGGAGTTCCAAAGTGTAAAGCAAAAATAAAAGGAAAGAAAATTTAAAAAGACATTTAAAGCCACAATTTACTACAGTTCTTACTGCTTTGGGGTTTTTCTGCCAATATTTCAATGTAAGACATATAGATTTAAAAAAATGTGAATAGTCTCTAACGATCAATATTATTTTTACCATTGAAAAATTATCACTTTTACATGAATACCCAAACCAGACTGAGTCTTAAGGCCAAAGTCCTAGGACCCTTTATTTCTGTTGACATTGCCCATTATTAGTCAATGTGACGTTCAAAATAAATGTTTTTTTTTTTTGTTTTTTTTAATGAAAATATTTTATTTACTCATGGTATGAAAATAAATTCATAAAACACATTTCTATTGTGGTTTTAAAATAAATATTTAAGGGGTTAACTTTATTTTTTTTTATATACGGCATGTGAAGAGGCAAGCCCTCATGACGTAGTTTTGGGGGTATATCCGTTTTAAAGTACAAGATTATCCACGCGGGCGGAGTTCTACCCGTAGCCAATGGCGACTAAGCGGATGGGCGGTAAACACGGAGTTGTGACCGAGCGTACCCAATAAAGCGAGACAAGAAATGGTGAAAGACGTTTGGCGCGGTAGGTAGACAGGCTGGTGACAGCAGAGGGATAGCAGCTGAGTTTAGACACGCGATCCATCTACTTTCTGGTAGTTTCCCCCGAAGGAAACACTGACACGGGCTCCATAATTTACTGATAGAGAGAGTTGGTACTGTTGCTGTTTGGGCTGTTCCTCATCCTCCAGTCTACCGTCGGTCGAAGCTTGCCTCGCGCAGGCGGACGGAAATACTTTGGAAAATGCCTCCCATTGAAAATGATACCGGGAAGAATGAACTTAAAACTCGGATACAGCAGCTTATTGACTCCAATCAAGTAATGGTTTTCAGTAAAAGCTACTGCCCTTATTGTGTCAAGGTAAAGTGTCTGTTTTGTCTGGGGTGAGGGGGGGGGGGGTTAATTAAGGCACTCGGAAACTTCCATCTTCCCCCGCCAAGTGCACGGGCTTGGTCTAATTGCTGGTTCCTCTTTGCTACGTTAACGTAGCATGATATGTTATTATAAGTTAGCTGAGTCACTCTTATAATCAAACTGTTTCATAGAATTTAGGTAGACAAATTAATTCCTCAACGTGTCAGCCGATTATGAATGTGTTCACACTGTTACGAAAAATAAGCTATTCACTAATTTACAGTGCATAGCCAATTTTTACACTTAGTTTAGTTCATTAGCTTAATTAGCGACCTTAAAGTAGACGAGTCAGTTCATCTCACTTCCGGTTTACGAACGGCAGTAGTTTATTTAACGTTTACAGTTTTATTCTTTTAATTTCTACCAGAAATTGGATTAAGGGATAGTAATAAATATAGTCTTATGATTTGAGACAGATTTGCAAATAAATAAATTTTAAGTGACTCTTAATTAATGTTTTTTTTTTTTGTTTTTTTTGGAGAATGTGACGTTCCTAACTTCTGACTGACAAATAATTGTTCACATGTGGCTTTGTAGGTGAAAGACTTGTTCACAGAACTGAACGTGGAGTGTAATGTGGTGGAGTTGGATCTCATAGGTAAGCTGGAAAAGCTCGGTTTGCCTCATTTAGTTATTTTTATCTTTAGTTCCACTGATTGACATCCAGGTTAACAATGAGGTCTGAAGTTTGTCCAGTCTTGACCCAACTTTCTTGAACCTTAGGATACAAGTTGCAACATCCTAATATCTACAATTGCATTTAGCTAATTAGTAAACTAAATCAGCTGAAGCTTTTTACCCCATATATTTTTCACTTACAGATTCTTTGACAACAATATGCAACAATCATGAGCTGGTTTATATACTAATAAGTCATTCTATTATAACCAACTGCTGAATATTGTGGCGTTTCCCTTTTTGCCATTGGAGCAGCTCTGCAATGCCCTGGTAGTTGCATTCTTAGCAAATTATACTTAAGTCGCTCTTCGGTGAGATCAGACAACATGGGCTAACCTTCACAGCCCAAACGCATTAACTAGTCGTGGTCAATGGTTCTAAATTCATGCCTGATCTGTATACAACACAGGCAATGAACACTGTTTTTAACCACAGATATGACCATAAATGTATGTGTAATGTATAGGAGATGCTTGCAGCTACCTCAACATAAACAATATAAATAAATATGCATATGCTTGCATTTACTTAAAAGTACATTAGCGCAACACATTTATTTATGTCCACATAAAATGATTTTGTGTCTGCA
Organism: Lophius piscatorius; assembly: GCA_009660295.1. Taxonomy (NCBI): domain Eukaryota; kingdom Metazoa; phylum Chordata; class Actinopteri; order Lophiiformes; family Lophiidae; genus Lophius; species Lophius piscatorius. The sequence continues at coordinate 24,478 of VRLP01005592.1, read as the reverse complement.
TTTTTCTGCCAAATTTTGAGAATTTAGCTAGGTTTGTGTGTTGTATTGCCACAGACTGTGGTCTGTGCGGTCCTATTCATTTCCAGTAAACCAAAAGATGCCGAGTCACCCAGCAAAGATAAATTGGCCTCATTCCATATCTCAATCTCCAGCCTCTCTGCTCAGTGTTATTTCTGTCAGTTAACTGCTTGTTGAGGATGCTGTACTTTTTAGGAATCTGGAAAATCTACTTTCAGAAGATAAAGGAATATCGCAGTAAATTACTTAGTTTTTGTTGCATTTATATTTTGATATATGTGTGTATGTATCTTTTGTTTTTATGTCTAATATGAATGGCAGTTGAGGCAGAACTATTTCTTCTTTTATTGGTATGCACAATTTTTTGAAGCAACTGGTGTCCAAAACCCTGATAACAGACAAACCTATTTACAACCTGTACGTGTGTATACGAGGGGTGTGGGAAATTGATTGGCAAGTATGCTGAAATGACAGGATAAGTCAAGAAAACCCTATAATGGGGGTCTATTAACCTGCAGTTAGACGTAGCAATAGCCCAACTTTAATTTACTAATAGTCTCACTGGTTAAACTGACAACACAAAAACCTTTTCAAAAGTAGGTGACTATTTAACTCTGTCTATTTGTACTTGTCTTAAGTGGCCCTGCTGTTGGCACAGAATGAGACCTGGGGCTGGTTTGCTGATGCAGAAAATCCTGTCTCACCACACATTTCCATTTATTATTTTTGGATCGTAAAAAGATTGTCTTTATCGGGGATTCAGTGAAGTATGACTTCATACAAAACAAACTCTTAATGAAGTAGAGCAGTTATCGCCACAGGTATAGCAGATATGTTGCAGGAAAGGATAGTGCTCAACAACCCAGATAAGCTTTACTCAAAAACATCAACCTTTCTGTCCAGAGGATGGAACCAACTACCAGGAGTTGCTGCTCGAGATGACCGGACAGAAAACTGTTCCTAATGTCTTCATCAACAAGACACACCTCGGGGGCTGCGACAAAACATTGCAGGTGAGGAATAAATTAGTGTCTTGTAGATATTTTCTAAAATTATATCTCCTTAATATATGACTGCCATGAAATTTGACTCAATTAAGTGGATCACTTAGATTCCAGAATCTACAAGTCAGCCTGTTAGGCTCAGGTTGCATTTGAAGCTCCACCCACTGGTACTTGAGGTCAATAGACTTTTATCACAGCAGACATTGTCTGAAAGAAGAGATGTCTCAAAAGTTGTGTGCGCCAAGAGTCCATGGCAGAAAAGCTTCTGATCCAATGTGGGACTGTAGGGGTAATGATGGTGGATATTTTGATTGTGAGACAGGTGTTTATTTCCTTTCCACACTAGCTCAAATCGGAATATTTTGTCAACAAACATTTCGCACTTGACTTACCTCACACAGGTACAAAGGTGGTGCCGTCAAATATTTTGTTTTTTGTTTCTTTGCTGTCATTTTTATATTGCTTCCATGGTTACAAATTTAACTTAGGCTAAGTTTTTGATTAATAGAGGTGGATCCGGCTCAAACTGCTGTCAAAAACCTCAACCTCATCCTTCCTTGTAACTTTATCTCATATTTACATCACATCCTGAGCTGTGCCAATGTGCCGGTTGTGCCAAAAATGACCAAATAGTGAAGTGGAAACAGAAGCACATGGTGACTAAGCTCTCGCTGCACTATAAATGTGAACCATTGCTTTATCGATGCAGGGTTGTTATTGTTTCTTTTAGGCTCATAAAGATGGCAGCCTGCAGCAGCTATTAGGTGGAGATAATGAAGCCTATGACTATGACCTGATTGTCATCGGAGGAGGATCTGGAGGACTCGCCTGCTCCAAGGTGACGCTGCAACAAATTCACTGTTGAATAACCTACTGAGCCTTTACAGGACCGGGAGTTCATCGCTTGTGTAATTTCTGATGTCAGCGGATTATCGAGGGAAACTAAATGTGTTGTAATGCCGCCAATAATAAATTACAGATCTGTTCCTGCCATTTACAGTTTCCCCCTCTCAAAGTATTCTACAAGACTGAATTATTTACAGACTTATGTAACAATTGAATAATTTTGGCTCTGTTGACCATAGGAAGCTGCTATTTTGGGGAAGAAGGTTATGGTAATGGACTATGTCGTGCCCACTCCAAAGGGAACCTCCTGGGGTATGACTACATCCTGATTTCAGACATTGAATGTCTTGTTTTGAATGTGATTTGATAGTAACCAACAGTGTGGGTTCTGCTGGTGTAATCAGGTCTCGGCGGGACATGTGTGAATGTGGGCTGCATTCCCAAGAAGCTGATGCACCAGACTGCTTTGCTCAACTCAGCCACGCAGGACGCTCGCAAGTTCGGCTGGGAGTTCAGCGAGACAGGTGAGGGTTCAGAGCACCGACCCAGGAGGTCGCGGAGGGGGGACATCACACCAGCTTCTTCTGGTAAATCAGAAGCGAGCCTCCTCAGTCGTCGCTTGTTGTCATTCCATTGATTCCACTGATGCCAGTCTGCCTTTTCACAGTGACTCACAACTGGGAAACGATGAAGGCGGCGATCAACAACTACATCGGCTCGTTGAACTGGGGCTACAGGGTGGCACTTAGAGACAAGAATGTCAACTATGTCAACGCCTATGCAGAGTTCATTGAACCGCACAAAATCAAGGTGAGTACCGCCTGTGGGATGAAGTATTCAGTGTACTTTTACAGGTATTTGACTGGGACTGCTGGCTTGATCGCTGTGTGTTTTTGTTTTTTTGTTAAATGACCTTTCTCTTAGCCAGCCTCGTCACTTTTGCTAGCATTTTGAACCAACCGTCTTTGGTCTTCTTGATCAGACTTAGCATCGCCCTAAACCGAATTTGCTGTTAATTAGGGTCCTCTCTTTTTGAAGTGCGCTCCAGAAAACAAAAGTCATATACAGTCCTTTGGGTTGCTTCTCGCATCACACATTTATTTCTTGTACTCTGCATTGCCTTACAAAATAAAATCCACGCCAGTCTTCCCCGACCACAATGAAAAACCTTTTTTGCCATTCCACCATTTACACCACCTGACGTTAAAGGGCATGACCTAAAAAGAAAAAAACATGGCCATGCTCGGCCTTAAGAATACACCTTCTACTGCTCAGAGAACTGTATTGAACACAAAATATAAACGGGGCAACAAATGGCTCCTACCGGGGAGCTTTCACCCGGTCCCAGACGGTGTTTGGGTTTTAGGTACAGTGTAAGTGTTAGATCTGTTTAGTTCCCGTTTCACATTGCAATTTTGCAAGTGCGCTAAAGAACTTCTTACATAATTGCATCCTGTTGTTGTAATTTGTGTGGGCTCCTTGTATTTAATAATCGGCCCATGGCCAGGCTTACATCTGACGTCGGTCCTCTGCTCCTCAACTATCCTTTCTCTCATCTTCTTGGAAAATATATTGCATGTGGGTTTTCATTTTTTCTCTTACTCTTGATGTCTTTGTTGGACCATATGACTATTAAATAGCTGGACTTTTCATCCAGGTATTTCATAGCAGTCTGCTGTAACTTCCTCTCATTATTTTGAAAGTCTTGACCATCCAAAGTCTTTTCTCTCTGCAAATGAACCAAATGATGGTTCTGTTTGATTCAGACCAAGACAATCTTTTGCTTTTTTCTTTCTGTTTTTGTTTGTGGGATTAAGTCTGGCTGTGAGGAGTGGTTATTGTTCCGTGGAGGTTTTCACACCTGCAATTTTGAGCTGGATCAAACTGAAATGTCAAAATCAGGGTCGAACAAAGTTATTGGTTTAGGCTTATGTACCTGTGGTTGCATCAATAGCAAAACACAAAGCTTAGATGTTTCAAAATGTTATGCATACAGACACAGATCTTACGAAACCTATTTTGACGATAAACTGTTTTGTGGAGCCGTCTTTGCAGCGGCTGCTTCAACATGTTTGGATTTTATTTTATTTTTTTGGCAGGCAACAAACAAACGAGGGAAAGAAACGTTTTACACAGCAGCGAAGTTTGTCTTGGCTACAGGCGAGAGGCCACGCTACCTCGGCATCCCCGGAGACAAGGAGTACTGCATCACCAGGTGAGGGCACAATCCCAGCTGCATGAGCCTGACTAAAGGACAGGCCATGTTACTGTCGTTTTGATCCAGAGCTCAGTTTGGACCGGATCAGACACGGGCTCAGCTGGTCTCTGTAGAAACATCTCATGCTAGTGTGTCCATGTGTAAATTACTCCCCTCAATACTGTCGGGGGCTTCGTCTCGGGACATCTAGAGATCTCTGGTGTCTAAATGTTAGGAAGGATTATCCTCAGGTGTGTTTTGGTGATTATCCTGCTGTTCTGGCAACACAAACAGCGTCATGCTGCCCACTCTGTCCCTCAAAGCCTCACTCCAAACGTTGCTGTGTAATGATATAAGTCATCCACAGCCTCTGCGTTTCTATATGGACATTTTGTTTATTGCGTACGTTAAGCCTTATTTGTTCCGGAGAGACCTTCTTTTTTTTTTGTGTGTCGAGTGCGTCCCCGTCAAAGTGTGTGGATCATTTTCTTCATTTGTTTTAAAGCATACTGACATTAAGGTTGTCTGACCCCTGTTCTCGTGTTTGTCCACCAGTGATGACCTCTTCTCGTTGTCTTACTGTCCGGGAAAGACCCTCGTCATCGGGGCGTCGTACGTGGCTCTGGAGTGTGGCGGTTTCCTGGCTGGCCTGGGCCTGGATGTCACCGTCATGGTTCGGTCCATCCTTCTCAGGGGCTTCGATCAAGAAATGGCCAACCGCGCCGGAGAATACATGGAAGAGCACGGTGTTAAGTTCCTCCGGAAGTATGTCCCCGTGAAGGTGAGTGGTGACAAGTGAAAGTAAATTACTCATCCAAGATATTAGCAAAAACCTTTTTGATCTATTGCTTTTGAAATTTTTGAACTAATAAGGAATTGGTTGTGTCCTTTAAAAATGACAAACTATGCTTCAAATGAACTTATTTTAAGAAAGAGTATAAATAAAAATAGCTGTAAATAAGGGAATATCCATTGGTGGAAATAGGCTGCGGATGGAATATTATCTTTGAATAATTGCGTGGCATTTAATCAAATTAGTGATTGCACCATCTCGTCGGTCGGCTGTATATTAGATTTCTTCTTCTTGTGACTCTGCTGCATTTGTGTGTGTCAGATAGAGGAGCTGGAAGCAGGCACTCCTGGCAGGCTGAAGGTGACAGCCAAGTCCACAGAAACCGATGAGGTCATCGAGGGAGAGTACAACACCGTAAGCACTGACTACCTCGCCCCTCTTTGAACTCCCATCTGTTACTGCCGCTTCTTTCCAACATTGGAAGTCATTTATGTTTTTCTTGGTCAGCTTTCATGAAATCCTTTAGTTCAATGTTAAATCATTACAAGACTTGATCATGAAATAAGGATGCTTATCTAATGCAGTAATTGACATATAATGTAATATTTGAAGAACTGAATCTCATTGGGAACTGTTCCCCACAAAGATACAAATGAGAGAGGGAGAACTCCGTCTCTCCAACCGCGATCCTTTTGTCCGTATCAGATAACTCTTGTGTGTATTGTTGAGAGTAAAGTAGCGTCACATAACTGTTTGCTGCCTGTATTATTGAAGACATGGTCTTTGTCCCAGAGCTAATTTACTTAATGGGTTAGCAGTCGTTCAACGGGCAGGGGCCATATGATTGGCCAAAGGGTGGGAGGGCACTGAAAGACCATTCTTATCTGAAGAATTCTTATGTTATCTTCAATGGTTTTTAAAAAAAAAATTTATCTTAAACATAAATACGCCTTGATAAAACTTCAAAAGGATTTGGAAAGCGTTTCTGAAAATCTTCACAATTTTCTTTAGATTTTGCACAATTTATTTAAACCCCTGCCTTTATGGTGTCTTTATTCATTCATTCAATATCCGTCCCTGCTTATCCTGTTCAGGGGTCCTTGGGGTTGGAGCCTATTCCAGCTGACTGACTTACATAATGTTAAATACATTTGAGGGGTTTTGGATCTTTTCTTCAATTCCCTGTATCTGGTGAAAAGTGGAGGGAACCATCAGATGCTGATGTTCAACCGTGAAATTTTTACAACATAAAAAGGCCTAAAAACAACCATGATTGGAATCTGGTCTCAAAAAGCTGGAAGCGAGTTGCCTGTTCTGGCATTTAGTCGTCACACAGGCTTGATGCCAAACAATGTGAAAGAATTCAAGAGGACTGGCTCTTAAACCAGCAAAGACATTCACCTGTCGCAGCACGTTCACTTTTTACTACTTGTGTTTTTGTGTATCCACCCTTCAAATGTGAAATAAGGACAACCTCCCAGCAGGAATGGCTGCAGGACTGAACTTATAAATCAACAAAGCGTTTATTTGCTCTTCAGGTGTTGATAGCAGTGGGCCGAGATGCGTGCACTGACAAGATCGGCCTGGACAAGCCTGGCGTCAAAGTCAACCCTAAGTAAGGTCATCTTATTATTTTTCTTTTTTGTTTTTAACATAAACAGATCGTTCAGACCATTGTAGCCACTGACAGGTGAATTTAGAACAACCTTGATTATCTTGTTAGAATGGCATCCCTCAGTGTGTGGAATGTATTGAGCAGTTGGTTTTAATGTTATGGCTGAATGGTGTACGTTCCTCCCATTACATGGGTCCGCTTGCCCCTTTAAGACTGGCGGTACATTCATGGTGATTCAGCAATTATTGCCGTCCCAAGGCTCTCTGCAGGAGCGGAGTCTTGCGTGCTTGGAGGGCTTCATAGGGTTAGAGGAGGGGCGTCTCTCTGGAAGCACAGGAAAGCCTGCCTTTGTCATAATCCATTATCTAAATGTAAGAATTTATAATGCTACTGTCATTATGTTGCGTCGTCTACTTCGTGATTAGAACTTGTAGGGGTTCAGCACTTTTTTTTTGGTTTTGAAACCGTTGTTCAGCTTAACAAATGACAGATAAACGGTGCATCAGCAAATATATTTCTGACAACATCTAAGATGAGACAAAGGCACTTGATTGGATTTAGGGCCATATTTTATCAGCACTTCCTGTGTTTACAATTTGACGTCTTTTAGCCTTCCTCCTCACAATAAGTGCATTTTGCTGAACACCTAAGAGAAATGGACAGCAAAAAGTAATTTAGCTTTTATTTCACAGTTAAATCTGATTTTAATGAGATGTTCTCCCTCGATCAGACTTCTATACACTTTGTATCCAGAGGCCAGCATACAAAGAGGCATTCAGTACAATCTGTACTTCATGCAGCAGCCATAGAGATGGATTTAATGGGGAAATGAGTGTTGGGTGTTGGCCAGATCTGTCCATGACACCAGCCATTCCCAATCACCAGTACTAATGATTCATTTATTTCCCACATTTAATCTCTTTGGACTGTGGGAGGAAGCTGGAGCACCTGGGGGGAGAGCATGCAAAACTCCACTCCACATGTCCCAGGTGGATTTGTTTGAAGATCTGACTTCCATGACAGAGCTGGATAAAGATTTTCAATTTCTCTTTTTGGGTTTCTGACATTTTGTGCCATTTTCTTCAGTTTAGCAGACTACAAATGTTATGCCCTTCCTTTCATGAACAATCAATGTTTATGAAAGGAAGCCTTATCCCTCGGGGGGGGCGGCGCATGTTCACTACTACAAGCATGGAGTCACTCCACTACTGTATGAATGACTGAATGAATGGTTGAGCCTATAAGGCTATTAAGACGGCATGAGGCCAGTTCAAAAGAGCATTGGGTGAGTCACATGCTTGAGTCTCATGACCAAAGTCATGTTCTGAACACGACTCGGTGGGCCAGTTTTAGAAAAGATAATGTGGATTGGGGGGGGCACTACTACAGAAGGGTTTCTCCATTCTGACCTATTTGGTGGCACCTAATCTGATTTCTCCCTTGTGGCTCCATTTGAGTTTTTCTCTCACTTAAATGGTAAAATGACACTTTGCTAATTCAGTGGGTTTTCTCTTAAAAAGGCCGGTCTGTCTCTTGCAGAGGAACCAAGGTTGAATATATATTGTCCTCTGCCGTAGACGTAACAGACCGACAACCTTGCGCCATTGTACGGTTCCTGTGAGCAGAAGACAGCGTGACTTGTGTAAAGCAGTACAGTGTTTGGTTTAACTACACAATAGAAGTGTACTGGAGCGTTATAGACATTCATCCGGTTCGTGATGATGAATCACATTTGGCGATGACACGACCACGGATCACATGTTGACTTTTGTTTGGACCATCTTGAATTCTCTATGTCTCGCTACATTTCCATCAGACGACTGTCTAAAATGAGTGAAAACCTACCTTACCTGTTTTTACCCACATTTCATGCACTTTAAGACAGTTTTCTGTTCACCACGCCAACCCATAAATTCATTTTTACCCCACAAGGAGGTTGTCAGGTTTGATCATCTTCACTTATCTCTCTGGTTTGTCCTTCAGGAATGGAAAGATTCCAGTGAACGACGAGGAGCAGACCAACGTCCCTCACATCTACGCCGTCGGAGACATTCTGGAAGGCAAGTGGGAGCTTACGCCTGTTGCCATCCAGGCTGGAAAGCTGCTGGCCCGACGCCTATATGGGGGGTCAAAAGTGAAGGTACGTCAGCTACAAGCATCACATTTTTATAATCAGAATCTTCAAATTTTCCAGCGGTCTTAATCTCTTGATGTCTCCTGCTGGTTTTTCTTGAACTTGTTAGGGATCATTCATTCTGACATTCCCCCCATAATGTTTAATTCTTTGAGAGCATGTATTAAACACAAACGGAGCAGAAACCGGAAATAAACCTGTGCCACCGGACCGGGTACATGGTGCTTTTGTTCTGTTAATTAGATTATCCGAAGGTGATGCGTGTGTGTGTGTGTGTGGGGTGTTTTCATTGTTTTTAGGCTTTTCAACTGAATCATTTTTGAATATTGCGGTCCATTTAAACCCAGCTAGTGAGATCCACACAGGTGGTTTTGCATCAACCATGTGGCGTGCTACAGCAACATTTGACTGTGTTCATTTCTTTTGGGCTCAATGATTAGAAATGTGTCTTTATTGTGGCAAAACCTTAAACAAGCTTAATGCATGAAGGTGCCAACTTTCTAGATTATTTTCTGATGTGAAAGAATTTCAGCATCCTTATTGAAAGAGTTTGGAACCATTGTGTGACATGAGACGATAGCTTTGAATGCTAAGCTGTTGTTAATTGGTTTCTGCAGTGTGACTACATCAACGTCCCCACTACTGTCTTCACCCCTCTGGAGTACGGCGCCTGCGGTCTGTCCGAGGACCGAGCCACTGAGCTCTACGGGCAGGAAAACCTCGAGGTAACGCACACCGTCACCAAAACTACTTATTAACTATCAAGTTCACTGGAGTGTGGACTTTGTCACTGGGCGGAGTCAATAGCAGCTCTAAGGTGACTTCTACCTTCTGATCAGTGAAGAAGTCTCACCCTGTTTTATTAACAGTGTCCCATGTGTTAACTTGTTCACAAGTTTAGACATGGGACAAGTTCTGCACGCGGCCGGCTCGTCTGGCCGTTTTGTAAACCGGTGTTACTCTGCAGGCTAGGTTCAGCATTCAAGGAAGTGTTCACATCCTTTATTTCAGTGAATGCAACCACAGTAAAAGCAGAACCTGTAAAAGTCCTGCACTGAAATGTCAGTGCGGGCTCCTTATGCTGTATGGAAAAGCGCCGAGTCACGTTCTAGAAACAAAGTCGGTGTCCTTGAAAGCGACGTGAGGAGTGTGGCATGTGACGAAGAGCAAACGGAGCTGAATTGTCCTAATTGCTTTAGAACCACACTAAATGTAACCTTATCTCTGAACTTTAATATACATAACCTCCTAAAGACCAGCTCATAATCTGCAGGAAGATTAATGAGTGGTCAGAAAAGTAAATGGACTTGCATTTCACCTTAAACATTATATCATTAAGCAATTTTGACAATTTTTATGCTGAAATGTTAAGATATTTCATGAAATTTAAAAAGAATTTCAGCATTAATGATAACAAAAAGAACAAAAACCTGTGTTTTGCTGTAGAGTGACACATTTTTCATGTTAAGAATAAAAAAACTTTTGTATCTAATAAGTTAACAGGTAGGAATCTGATTACCTTTAAATCATGAACGTAACTGTCTGCATTTATGTTTCATGTGATTTTATTTACATGTTCTGGTCGGTGCTGTACTCCGTGGTTCGGAGGTTTTAAACTCTGAATGTTCCACATCCTACAGAACAAAACATCAAAGGAAATCTGGGCCTTTCTCTTAACAGCCACTCAGATTAATGTCTTCTGAACAATATTTTTTTTTGCATTGACTAATTTGTGTTATGTTAGAACTCGGCGTCTCATTAACAAACGTATTTTTAAGTTTAACTGATAAATATGTTAAATATATATATTTAATGAAATAGTTTATTTGTGTATAATCGTTTAACGTCAATGCTAACTACATTAGCATGTATATGGAAATTTCAGCTATGTTAGCAGAAAGCTAACGGACCAAGCGCTAATCGTTTTTTGACATTTTCATGAGGAAGTAAACCTTCAGACTTCACCTGGAAGCCTTTCTCTCATTTGAAGAACAGGTTATCTGTCAAAGTCAACGCTAACGTTCAAAGAGCAGAATAAAAGGACGGTGGTAATTTAAAAAAAAAGGCGTATCTTAAAACGCACTATTTATCGGTATTTTGACATTCTATCGATATGAGTGGATCGTTGTTCAACAAACTGACATGCCGATATGGATGGATGAATCGTTGCACCCCCAGGTGTTATAGTAGGTAAAAATAAGTTACAAATTGATTTTAGTGGAATCGACAGTGTCGGCATGACAGCATTGTTGGAGCGAAGCTCCACAGGAGGACCGTCTGAACCCCAGCCTGGTTGGCGACGGATTCAAATTGGAAAAGAAAAGAATTTCAAACGTGATTTAGACTTGTATAATGTCTCCATCAGGAGGGGACGGTTGGGGGGAACCTACAGTAGTTGGCTACAAGCTTTTGCCAATTATTTTGACCACATCCCAGCCTGCAGATTCATAATGTCACGTAGAGGTTGGCAGTTTGATTCTGAAAGCATCATTTTGCCTTAAAAACATCCAGCTATCGGCGCTCAGATGTCGTCATGTATTACTGTGATTGTTCTGTTTGGATTTTTTAACAGTTGTAGCCATAACGTATTTGACCATGACAACTAAGTCGGATATCTTTTTATAGTCCCTTTTATTTAAGGTAAGATAAGAGACCTGGCCAAGATAACAGCTGATCACACATTCAAAATACAACAAGTAATAAAAAGAATCAAAAGTCTTCGTCTTCTTATATCAGATGAAATCTGACTGCAGAGTCATTTGATTGATGGTTTGGATACCGCATCATTAATATGCCAGAAGAAGGCTGCCTGTATGATTACTCAGTAAGTAGATAAGGCATAAACATCAGTCTGAGTATCACTGCGTCTGCTCTCCATGTTCAGGTGTTCCACAGTCTGTTCTGGCCGCTGGAGTTCACCGTTCCTGGCAGAGACAACAACAGATGCTACGCCAAGGTCATCTGTAATAAACTGGACAGCGTAAGCTTATCTCTGCTTCTTCTCGGTCCACATAAGAACTGTGTGACCATAGCAACCCTCCGCTTGTGGCTGTAAAGTCCCAATAATGATGGTGTTTTATTCCTGCGCAACAGGATCGAGTCATCGGGTTCCACTATCTGGGTCCGAATGCTGGAGAGGTGACGCAGGGATTCAGTGTAGCCATGAAATGCGGTGTGACCAAGGAGCTGCTGGACGGAACCATCGGCATCCACCCAACATGCGCTGAGGTAACAAGTCCACAAGACACAAATAAACCTTCCATGTTTGACTCCGTTATCCGTGTCAAGTTCTGGATTCTCCATTTTTGTCCCAAACATTTCAATAAGGAAAGTTTTTCAGCAACCGCACACGACAAGAAAATAAAATGATTGACCATCCAGAGCATCTCTAGCAGGCAATATTACAGCAACCACGTCCCCCTAGTCTGCAACTGCATTTACCCATGATGCTCTCTACGCGTTGTTTTAGATTGCCAAATTGTATCCATAGGTTTTTAGTGGGATACTCGTTTGTTGGATGAGACGGCATTCAGTCAAAATGAGGAGCTCTCTTCAGAGGTTTTATGTGATACCAAGACTTTTTGTGAATTTAGGACACATTTCATTCTAAAGTCTATCGGGCCTTTTATATATTTTTGTTCCGTTTTTTTTTTTTTTTACACACAAACTCAAAATTTCACAGGTGGGACACTAAAGGTGCACTTCATAATTATTTTCAGCAATTTGCTTATTTTTTACATCTAGAGGCATATTTGAACTTGTCCTGTGATGAAGATCTTGGTCCATCCGCATCAGCATAAATGAAGCGCGGGCATGTGTGTCTTTGGACACTGACTGCACCACAAGCATCCGTCCAATTAAAGATCCATATAAGTTAAAAGCTACCCGTCTGTATTGCTCCTTAAAGTTTAAAAAACGTGTATAATAACCCCAAATAGTGACCATTTTTAATAACTGGCCTCTGATCAGCCTCGCTGAGGTCATGGCTGTTATTTGCTCCCTTTGAAAAGTTTCTGCTCCACCACCTTGAGAGTTTTCCAGTCTTAATTGTGAATGACGGATCTCTCTGTGCCAGACACGGGTTTGATGAGAGGACATCAAACAGGGCGGCCACAGGCAGCGGCTTAAAGTACTAACATGTCTGTCGGTAGTTTTTCCTTTGTTCTGATCATATTTGAGTTTTTTCTTATGTTTATATGCGGCTGAATGAATATTTTAATGTTTTTTTTTTTTTGCACTCTGTCAAACTCACTGCATTAATTAGCGTACAGACTCCATTACACATTCATTATGTTAATGTAGTATGTTGATAATTGCAGCCTGTGCAATTATCTGTTACGTGGATTTCTATTTTGACCTAAAACGAGTCCAAATACAGTTCCAGTCAAAAGTTTTGAAAACTGCAGTCTTTTAACTGTCATTTAATTAAACTGATATCTTCTTATCAAGGTTCGATCTACTGACATTGATCTAGTAATTTAAAGGCCGGACTGCAGAGTTCACTGACGATCTTCTTTTGGCTGACAGACCCTTCTCTGTAGACGCCCCCCTCCCTCTGGACCTCGCCGCCCAAACACATCAGAGACGGCACTCCTTTTATTTCCGCGCCTGTTGAGCTTTGAGTATTTTTGAAAAGGCGCTCTGTAAATTAAAATAATTCTAATAATGAATCGGCCTCATCTGGGGGTCTCTGAGTTGATCAGATGCAGATGGCCTGATTGCTGATGTGTCTCTTCTTTTTCATCCTGTAGATCTTCACCACTTTGGAGGTGACCAAGAGCTCCGGTGGAGACATCGCCCAGTCCGGCTGCTGAGGTTAAACCCTGCTCGTTTAGCAGGCTGCTCTCATATCAGACTCTCCGACCGCCGTATCTCCCTTCAGACGACCTTGAAGCTCGGCCCATCGTGTTTTTGTTTGTGACGACACACCTGACACTTTGGCCGGCGTCTGCGTCAGCGAAGGCTCTTACGTAGCCTCGCTGGTGGCAGAGAGGTGACTGACGGGAGCCAGGTGGTAGTTTGCTATGATGGCAGCCTGCTGAACAGCGGGGTTACTCTGCTGCTCCTTCTGGCCTCCACCAGCGTGTTCTTCTCAGAGGAGCACCAGCACACTCCGGTGTGTGTGGGCTGTCTGTGACGTCCTCGCCCGTAACCTGGATTCTCAAGGTGGGCAAGGATCGATGTCCCTCTGCTGAAGCGCCTGATGGTGGCCCCTTAACCCTTAACCCTTCGTCCAACCCCCTACTTCAAACACTTCACGCGCCCCTCCGGCGAATGGATGGCACACGGACTCAAATTGGCACTTTTAAAATTTGCACAGCAGGGTGCGACTGGAAACTCTGATCGACTCGTGAGGATAAACATTTAATCTGGTTTACGTGTGGGTTAAATGTCGCTCGGCTGTCACGCTTCATTGCACATTCTACTCGTTCAGTATTTTCACATGTTGGTGTTTTTCTCTGCTACATGGAGGCACCAGGGGTTCTTCCCTTCATCTCCGCCAAAGCACGCATCTAAACGGGACCGCGGGGACCCAAGACCCGCCCCCTCAGTCTCAGACCCTGATGTGCTGCAACACGGAGAAAATAGAAAAATGGAAAATGAAATCCGACTTATACTGGGTGTCGTTTAGCATCACACTATTTTTTACTTTAATTTAATGCTTGTTTGTTGCATCTCACTGTTGGCCTCTGCGTCCTCTGTACGTACACGCCGCTCCACCTTCTAGAGGGCGGAGCTCCGGCCGCGGTCAGAGACTGGTGCTGGTCATATGTATAAACGACTCGTTTGTTGGTGTCAAACCACTGTAGGTTACTTTTCTGCAAGATTTAATAAAGGATACGTCATCACTTTGGTCAAAGCCGTTTATTTTGCATGAAGTTACATCACTGAATAAAAACATGTGGATTATTTAAATTTTATTGATCTCCTGATTTGTGGGGAATCTCGTTCTCCCAGTCCAACTCTACTTTTTAATGATTAAAACAAACTACAAACTAGTCTCACATTGGTCTTAAATGTTGACGTGTGTGTTCTCTAAAAGCATCTGTTGCTGAGAGGGTTTTACATAATTCACAAAGTTCTGTAGATTCCAATCTTAACCCGACCAACAAAGACTTCCTTAATTCCCTCTGCCCTCAGCTGAGACACAATATAAGAACGCTCATTTGAACTAAATATCAAGACCTTTAGATTCCAGCCGCTGGTTGTTTTGTTTGTTTTTTTACGCATATTTGTGTCGTTGCTCACTAGGAGGTCACTGAGCATCAGCTGAGAGTCAGGAGCAAATAGTTAGTGGATCCACCTCAGTTCTAATCCATCACCTCTACCTCATTCCAGTGTTTGTTTGTTTTTATGTAAATGTTCAAGATACATTAAAATACTTGCATTCTTGGCTTGAGGTAGTTAAAGACGCCATCCCCCGTCCAAGGGCAACATCTTAAAGTATGGTGAGATGTTTCCAATCATGGATTCTGAAGACATTAATAGATTTTAATAGATCAAAAGCAAACACTACTGAAATATTGTCATTATTTGAGTGGAAAAAAAAAACAATGTAAAGGTTTTTAATCTGCATATTAAACGGATCCAGACTGATGATTCCTTGATGCAGCCTAATATTAAAGTGTTCAACACTAAATAAATAATAAATCAAACGAATTCAGCAAAATATGACATTTGTCTCAGTTCCATCACTATAAATCGCTTTAGAAGACATTATTGCAAGACGCCCTTCCCTCCCCCATTTTACTTCACAAGTCTTAAGCGTCCTTGAGTTCATAGAAAGCAGCTATATAAGTCCAACTTATTATCATTCTGTTATTCTTTAATATGACAAACGGGGGCGCAGCAAAGATATCAGCTATGCTAATCCACTTCCCCAGGGTCGGGCCACGGCAGCAGGGGTCCCAGGTTGATAACATTAATAGTAACGTATAGCGATAGCTTAAGGGGAATCTTCCTTTGCACTGTGGTGTCCCCCAGGGCTCTGTCCTTAGCCCCTCACTCTTTAGCATATACCTGCTGCCACTCATTCACATATAAACCGAACAGCTGAGTAAGACATTGAATGGGAGGATATTTGGGGTCAAGGGTCTTGCTCAAAGATCCTACATCATGGAGACTGTTGGACTCGAACCCCCAACGTTACGGTCGGGAGACAATCACTCTACCTGTTGAGTTACAGCTATCTTGTCCCTAAGGTGAACTTATAAGCAGAATTCACACCCTTGTAGTCGACTTTTCAGTTTCCCTGTAGTATATCATGCTGGTACTACTACTGATACTACTACTGATACTACTACAAGTAATCATACGGTATATAGACTGAGTTTACTAGTTAAAAGATTCTAGAAGGGAAGTTCTAGTAGAGTCTGAATATACTTAGACCTTCTCTGGTATACTTGTCAGTATTATGAGCCAAGTATACTCGTGTTATAAGTACAAACAAATTGAATACTCTTTGTATACTTGTAGCACACTTGGATAAACAACTTATTTTTTTATTTTTTTTCTCGTATAGCGTGGTTACTTTAGGACGCTCCCCAGAGAAAGACTAGCCGGAAGAAAACCTGTTTGGCAGCTTGTGACGATAAACCTGCTGAAAAGATATAGATAGGAATAAACCCATTGATGTCCCGCTCAACTGTTCGGTTCAGCACATTTTGATTAATTATTTCTTATTTTTAAATGCGTGCCACTTGACTGACCCTCTTCACGATATGATCCAGCGGCAGAATTGAAATGCTAAATATTAAGGGGCCAAGGATGGATCCCTGGGGGACACCAGAGGTCAAAGGGCCAAATGAGGATGACTACTACTGAGAAGGTCCCATCGGATAAGTAGGATTTCTTTTGGCTTATTGAAGCATGTGAGGACTTAATAGACAAAATGATGTGATACAACCCAAAACGTTATATTAACTGTCAAACACGCTCCACCAAAAGACTGAGCTGATCTGATTAAAATGTTCTGCTTTCATTAAAATATCAAATGTCTGCATTAAATAATCTTTAATTAATAAACGTAATGAATGTTCTAACAACAAACCTTACCAAAAGGATGAGATCTTCTGATTTAGATTGAATACTTTGATTGAGACACAAATTCATCATGGAATACTTTTATAAATCAGATTTTTTTTTACTACTTTTAAAACATGCTTGACCAAACGACGGTAAAATTGAGAGCGCCAGAGATTTTGAATTAATTATTGCTTCAAAGAAACATGTTTTTATTCTTTGATTCTTGGTGAGGATATTAAAGATGTGGTTGGACCTGAAAAAGATCAGATGTAAGGGTAGATATCGTCTGTGGACCGCGGGCCTCTTGTCTCACTCGGCAGCACAGCTGCAGTAACGATGAAGATGAGGCGCCGGCTGCTTTGGGTCCTGCTCCTTCAGGTACCGGAGATCAAAATCCTCCCGTTGAAAAAAAGGTTAGCCTTCTCTACATCAGAGAGCTGAGAGGAAATAATGGCATCATTTCCTCGGGCCCGTCTCTGATTCTCCGGGACCATTCAGCCTCCACAAGTGGGCGGTCTGGATCAAAACCATCTGGGCTGGTGTGAAGCCTTTGTTGGGTTCACATCTGAAAACATCGTCACCTGCACAGGCTGTCATGGCGACGCCGGCTTTGATGGAAGCCTTTTTTGTGGCTGATGCCCTTTTTACCAGCAGAGTTCTGTGTCACGCTTTCAACCGGCAGGAAAAAGTGTTTACGGGTCTGGTTCTGACGTCACTGGGGTGGAATTTTGGCCCACTCTTCTTCACAGAACTGTGAAGGGCTTTGCGGGCGTAAACTGATCATTTCAGGTACTGTAAAAGAAAAAAAAGAAAGGAATTCCATATAATTTACGGTAAAATCCCAGCAGCTGTGGTGCTCCTGGATTTCACTGTAAAAACTTTAGTGATCATGTATCAGATATTATGTTAAATAACTATGAAAAAAACACTTTAAACCTCTTTAAATGGATATTAAATAAAATTAGGGCAAATGACAGGAAAAAAATTATATAGAAATCAACAGTATTTCCCAAAAATGTGCGTGAAGACATACTATATAAAAGGACTATAAATGAAGACATACTATATAAAAGGACTATAAATGAAGACATACTATTTAATAGGACTATAAATGAAGACATACTATATAATAGTAATATAAATGAAGACATACTATATAATAGTAATATAAATGAAGACATACTATATAATAGGACTATAAATGAAGACACTTAGATAAAGAATTACATTTTTGCATGTCAAGTGTTTATAATTCATTCTACATTATACTCTACGGACATTAAAAGAGTTGAATCCACGCGCTGAAAGTTGGGTTCTCAGTACCAGCCCCTGCCCACAAACTGTGGGTATAATGCTGTTTTTCGTGGAATGGTGCGTTCGGGTCCCATCAGACGAGTCAGATTTCCAAAAAGTGTCACTTCTGTCTCATCAGTCGCTTGAACATTCTCACAAAACCTTTGTATTGTGGTCAAATTCAGAGGCGCCTGAAGAAGTGGTTATCTCACCTCACCGCTTCTCCAATGGACGTCTTCTTATTATTATAGTGGAGCCACGAACTTTGACCTTCACTGAGGCGAGAGACGCCTGCAGCCCCCCTGCATGTTTCCTCCGGATCTTTTTTGTGACTTCCTGAATGAGCCACCTTATATCCTAATACTCATATTAGGAATTTAGAGTTATTTTCAAGACTATTTAACGTAACATTCTGTTGGGTAGAGATATTTTGAATGGAAATTAAATAAATTATAATTTGTCAGATGTTTGAGTTTTTTGCAGTAGTGATCAAAAACTCTTGATTTCAGAATTTAACGTATTTTAAACTGTATAATCCTGAAAATTCCCTCGATTTAAAGCCGTTACATTCTTGAAATAAGATGAAAAGGTGATTTTTAACCATTTACAGACAAAATATGTTTTTACTTAAGCTGGAAATAGTCACATCCCTTAAATGTCCTGCTCAACTGTTTGGTTGATTCTCTACTTCTTATTGTAAATGTGAGCCGCTTGACTGAACCTGTTTATAACAAGACCTAGTGGCAGCATGTATTATAATCCAATAAACCAATAGAAAGTCTTATAAGGGTCAAATACTTTTATAAAAACATCTAATAATCTAATTAAAACTGACTATTTTCTATGAAATACAAAACTGTAACATGAAATAAATGATAAATTAGCGTCTAAAAACATGCTTGACCATTTGATGTCCAAGATATTAAATTACTAAATGCCCAAAAGAAATAAAATATGCAAATAAATCATTTTTCTCTATAGTTTTTTTTTTTTTTCTTAATGAGGACATTAAAGTATCCCTGTATCTTACTTAGCTTTACATATGAACCAAATATTTGGAACAAACTCCCAGAAAACTGCAGGACCGCTCCGACTCTCAGCGCTTTATGAATCAAAGATTAAAACCTTCTTCTTTGCTGCCGCCGTTTATGAAATCTTTAGCACTATTTGTAATTTCTGTCTCTCCTGTACAATACTGTTCAGGAAAACACTGAATATGTCTGAGACGGAAAGGGCTTAAACAGTTGATTTCTTCTAATCTAGATTTTATCTATTTATGTAGAAACATTTAAGTCCGTTTTAAAAAGAAAAATTTTAATAAAAAAAAAAACTTAAAAAAAAAACTTTCTTACTGCTGTTTTTTGAAAAACTGTTTTTAAACCATGTCTTAATGTTCTAATGGTCCAAATGCTCTTGGTTGTTTGTGTGAAGCACTTAGAACTGCTCTGTTGCCGAAAATGTGCCATATGAATAAAGATGCGTCATCTGATTGTGTTTTATTTCAGGTATAACGAGATATTTTGAGTAGAAATTAGACAAACGTACTTGGATCGACTTTGAGTTTTTGTTTGAGGATAACGAGTCTCTCTTTCAGATCTGTGGAATCCCAGAACCTTAGAAACATTTCTACGGTTCTACCCACCCTTCCTCCTCTCAGAGAAGCAGGAAGACCAGAAGACTCCATCAGTATGACTGGAATATTCTAAAACAACAAACCTTCTACTGCTGCACAAAAGAAGAAGAAGAAGGTTTTACTTAATCAGTGACCTGAACCCAGTACTTCCCCGTGTCAGAGACCCGGCAGTGACTCCTGCTGGAGGATATCCCGGAGAGGCTGCCAGCCAGAAGTGAACTGCAGCCGTTGCCGGCTCTGGATCGTAATCACAAAGAGGTCAAAGGTCATCCCTGTCTCACTATGACTTGCCAGTTTCACAACAGGCTCCTTATCATCGTATGCCTGCATGACCTACGCGTGGATCCATCCTTATGTAATCACATCTTGTGTTCTCCCATTCACGGATCCCAGCTTTGGACACAAAAAATGACGGAAACATGAATCATTAAATCAATAAAATGACAATCGTTCAAGTCCACAGTTTCAATTTGTTCATGCAGGCCAGTCAGAGTTCTGGCCTGGGAATATTTCTCCATTCATTTCCTGTGAGAGTCGTGAAAGCGTAAGAAGCCGTAGGTTCTCTTTGTTTCGTGTTGTAGGATCATTACACGACATTAATACGTTAAACCCACTCGCTGCTCTGGAAGACATGCCGGCCGATCGTTTCAGTCTGGGAACCATTAATAAGCCTTTAAATGTCCCCGGTTCAGTGTTGACTCTAAAAATAATGAATACAAGTTGTATTTGGTTCGTAAGAAGTAAAATGAAAAAAAAAAAAACGGACAATAGGACAAGTTAAAATTAGTTTGGTAAGATTTCTTAAAATAAGACGAGAGATTTAGAGAAAGAAAATCTTAAAATGTGCCGGAAACTGAGATTTTGAATTATATTTGACTCATATTAGGAGATTTTGAGTCTCAGAATCAGCGAGTAATACATAGAATTTTGTTTTTACAACATACCACCCTATCACTTTTCTTTTGTTGCGTTTTATTATTGTGATATGCGCTTCATATCTCCTTATCATAAACAAATTTCCCCTGGGAAGGTTGATAAAGTTTGTATCTGTTCAGCAGTGATACTTTTCTAGATTTAAGACCATCACGACTTTGAAATAAGATTAGAGGCAAATATGTACAACTCCAACAAACTCTGAATAAATGTGAATTTTGAAAAGAGAGAAATGAGCTTGTAAAGAAATAAAAATATAAAATGTGATCAAATAAAAACTTAAATGACTGAGCAGACGTGACTGTCTGAAATAGTCGTTTTCGTGCAAAAGCTCCCCCTAGTGAGTGAAATATGAACTACTATTGTAAAACATGATGAACACAAGAGAGATCTCCTAGACTCCATTCATATGCAATAAACTAGGCATATAGAAAATATGGCCCCTAAAATCCATCTAGTGTTGGAAATATACAACCAACATCTCCCAGTATCGCTCCAGTTCTTCCTTGCACTAGGGTCTATTTGGGTATAAAATTGTAAAATGATCCATGACACCGTTTCTGTGGCGGCGGCGATGACCGTCCCATGATAAAGCAGGATTACGTTATTGTCAAAAGCATCAATAAGAGGCAGAAAGGAAAAAGGTGGAGACAGAAGCTAACAAAAACTTAGACAATTAGACTATTAGTGCATAAAACATGTTATTTGCACTGGGATGAAGAAGAAAAAAAAGGACCGTTCCTCTCCTGTTCATGAGTTGAGACTTTATTCCAGCATTCTATCAGAGGAACAGGTTTCTTTACGTCATAGGAGCGACACATTCGGAGCAGAAGGATTTCTGCACTCATCTGGGAGATGTAAGTTATGAGGCGGGAGAGCAGCATGTTCTACTGGCAGGATCATTTAGAGCAGAATCTAAATGTATAATTTGTAGACTTTACATACTTTGGTGAGTTCCTGCATGTGCCCTGTGCATTTGAAGAGAGCACACTGTGTTCATTCAGCAGAAATATATCAGAACTCCGATCATGTTCGTAAAGTAAGTCTGTTCTGGTGTTTACAGCTTCTGGCCTCTAGGGGGCAGCAGACCCTCACAAATATCTATTTAACCCTCTGGAGAGGCTTTTCTCTCTTACTAATCTTTGGTCCAACTTCATCCAAATTTGAGACGTATAAATCCACTAGACGAGATCTTTATTTTGTTACGTATTATTTTACTGCAACAGTTCATATTTTATTCTTTGAGGGGACCGTTTTTTGGAAAATACAGGTTTTTCGTCCGTTACCTGTAATCCACAGGTCTATTTAGCTGAAATGAATCGACACAAGGAAATCTGTCTTGTTTAATTCCTGAGCTCAGAAAAACTAGTTAACTGCATTTATCTTCACTATTGAGATCCGATCTTAGAGCAGGAAGCTGACTTCATAGAAATAGTTAACATCGAGGGGGCTTTTCCTAGATATACCCTTGGACTAGCTTACGCAATCAGTATATTTTGTTTTACTTTGAGGTCAACATCATTCAATAAATGTGTAAATCTTATTTCTATAGAAAGAAAAGTACGTTCCTTCTGAATGGTGAAAGTCTATAAACCATACATTTAAATTAAATGTTTTCCACATATCATGCTTGTAGAGTACTTTTCCCGATCTGATATCCATAAAATCAATCAATCAATCTTTATCTATATAGCACCAATTCACAACAACTGCAAAAAATGTAACGTCCCCAAAATGTAATCGCCTCCAGTATATGCCAAAATCTACATCTGAGGAACATTTTATGCAAATCTGGCCTGTGGTTTTTCCGTAATCCCTCTCAAAAACAAACAGACAGACGCACAGGAAGGAAAAACATGACATCCATGGCGAAGATAAAAGTGGGAGCCTTTATGTATATTGGCTTAGATATCGATTCCATTCTTAGAAGAGGATTTGTGTCATTTGGATCCAAACGAACCTCGTTTTTTGTCTTCCTTTCCCCCCCTCATATATTGTGTGAACCCTGAGTTCTCCGATTTAGGGGATTATGACTGTGACTATGAGCCGAGATGTTCTGTGTTCTTATTTGTTGTTATTGTAACTTTTTCCTTTTGTCTTCAAACTTCTATTTTTGTGTAATTAATAAATGTATAATTTGATTCAAGGTGGTTTCCAGAAACAGCATGTCTAGACCAAAGAGAGAGAGAGAGAGAGAGAAACCGAGAGAGGGAGCGAGGCCGACAAACGGTCAGAAAAAGATATCTACTATGGTAATCCACCACCTTCCACCTCTACAGGGTCGGGCCGCGGCGGCAGCAGGGATCCCAGGTAGATAACAATAAAAGTAATATGACAAGATTTAGCAATAACTTATGGCCAAATACTATATTATACTATATAATAAAAACAATAATGATTTTAATCTTCGTCACCATCATCATCATCATCATATTGTATCAGTGGACATGGAGCAGTAACATACATTAATCCAGTAACATACGTTAATCCAGTAACATGCGTTAATACAGTAACATGCGTTAATCCTGGAACATGCGTTAATCCAGTTACAGGCATTAATCCAGTTACATGCATTAATCCAGTTACATGCATTAATCCAGTAACGTACGTTAATCCAGTAACATGCATTCATCCAGTAACATGCATTAATCCAGTAACATGCATTAATCCTGTAACATGCGTTAATCCTGTAACATGCGTTAATCCAGTAACAGGCATTAATCCAGTATCATGCATTAATCCAGTAACATGCATTAATCCAGTATCATGCATTAATCCAGTATCATGCGTTAATCCAGTAACATGCATTAATCCAGTAACATGCATTAATCCAGTATCATGCATTAATCCAGTTACATGCATTAATCCAGTTACAATCATTAATCCAGTTACATGCATTAATCCAGTTACATGCATTAATTCTTCTCTCTTCCCTACGTTTCACCACATGTGTTTTATTCCTTCTCATACGTTTGTATTTCATATCATAACGGTACAAAGTTCTGGAGTTTAAATGATTGTTGGTTCGATCCCATCACACGTGTGCTTTAGAATCTCCGTCCTCTGAGCATCTCCTTCTGTACACGATGTTCCCTCAGCATGCACCTCCTCCTCGGCCGCAGAAAATGTGTTTGTAATGAAATCTTCGGGGCTTTCAAGGTTTCACAGGAGGAGAGGAGGGGTTTTCAGCAAAGGCCGGAGAACATCTCCTCAGCTTGGAGTAGAGCCTTGGATAACTAGAGAAGGAATACACCTAAGTTCTTGCGGCGTTGCGTCACTGTGTCCTGGTTACACATTAACACCACCTCCTCCCTCCAGCACAGAGGAGAAACGGGACAGCCTTGGGTTAGGAGGTTTCTCCTGCCTCCTGAAGTCCTCACTGCTGTCCTGTGATTTACTCAGTCTGATTTTTCTTCTTTTTTTTTTACATGATCTATTTGTTTTCAGGCACTGCCCATCTTTGAACTTGATATCTGTTTGTAAATCCATCTACATCTGTGGACTGATATACAAATCCTGCTGTGGCTCCAGAGGAAGCCGAGTAAAGTCAGATAAATCTACTTGGCCGATGTCGCTGGACTCGACGCTGGTTCAGCCGGACAGCTCGTCTTCATCGCTGCCATAATGGTGATAATTAGATATATCTGTCTATTTATTTGTCAGCACTTCTTTTTCTTCTTCATAATCTTTTTTCCCAGTTCCCAGTATATTCTCATACTCTATCTTCATATTCATCACTCTGTATATTCTCATACTCTATCTTCATACTCATCACTCTGTATATTCTCATACTCTATCTTCATACTCATCACTCTGTGTATTCTCATACTCCATCTTCATACTCATCACTCTGTATATTCTCATACTCTATCTTCATATTCATGACTCTGTATATTCTCATACTCTATCTTCATATTCATCACTCTGTATATTCTCATACTCTATCTTCATATTCATCACTCTGTATATTCTCATACTCTATCTTCA
>VRLP01005591.1:5000-35468 GCA_009660295.1 Lophius piscatorius | reverse complement strand
GCCTGTGTCTGTTGTTAGTTTTATTTTATGACGCCTGTGTCTGTTGTTAGTTTTATTTTATGATGCCTGTGTCTGTTGTTAGTTTTATTTTATGATGCCTGTGTCTGTTGTTAGTTTTATTTTATGATGCCTGTGTCTGTTGTTAGTTTTATTTTATGACGCCTGTGTCTGTTGTTAGTTTTATTTTATGACGCCTGTGTCTGTTGTTAGTTTTATTTTATGATACCTGTGTCTGTTGTTAGTTTTATATTTCAGTGTTAAGAGTCTGTGGTTAGAATGTCAGAGGGTTGTTGTGAGTTGTCTTTGCCCTCCCCTTTGATACAAGTATGTATATCTGCATACACATCGGTCAGCCATAACATTATAACCACTGGTAGGCGAAGTGAGTCCCACTGATTATCTTGTGCATCTTGCAGTAGGTGAGAAAAATTAGGCAGCAAAAGAACAATTTGTGCTCTTAAGTTGAGATGCACATCCACACATCAATCAGAGGGACCCGTCGGTATCAGAACTGACCACATGGCAGTGAGTCAGATGTTTCCTTACATCTTACAGACAATCGGGTGCATGTGTGTTGCTCAACTGGCGAGCGCGATGAAGATGAATGACATGGCACCAGGATGCGCTGTGGGGAGAGGCACACTGGGGGAGGAATGTGATGCATTGAGCAATGGCCTGATGGTACACTGGGAAACTCTCAGATCTCCAAATGAACATCTGCAGGATGTACTGGAGTCACCAACTTGAAACTTACAGAACCTGATGCTATTTTCTTGGTCTCAAACTCCACAGCTGACCTTCAGAGGTCTTTTGAGTTCTTGCCTCAACGAGTCCAAGCTGCTTTTGGACCTACACACAGGTTGGTGATCGTAATGTTATGGCTGATAGCTACGTTTCCCTTTACTTTCAGGGCGGAGGTGGGAACCATCTTTGCACTGTCCTGGCTCATCACATGGTTCGGACACGTGCTGTCGGAGTTCAAACACACCCTGAGACTCTACGACTTCTTCCTCGCCTCACACCCACTGATGCCCATCTACCTCGCCGCCACGGTAGGAAGAAAAACAAAAACCACGAGCGGGCGGAGGCTTTGTTCCGCCGGAGATCCAGGACACTCGCACACATCCTGTGTAGTCATGCGGGCAGCAGAGAGCTGTGAAGTCACTGGACTAGTTAATTAGATGCCTCCTAATGAACAGATGAGAGAGGCAGCGGCAGAGAGTGAAGGTGGGGTTCAGAGAAGAGGAGGAGATAAAAGGGAAACGGATCCGTGAGGAAACGTAACAAGGAGAGGAAAGTGTGAAGCAGAGAGACGCAGATTGCAAAGAGAAAACATTTTTAGATTTGGGTCTTTTTCACTTATTCCTTTCTGAAAGTCCCTCATTTGGGTTCTGTTTTGAAGGAAATGCTTACTGCTGGTGTGTATGTGTTTGTGTGAGTGTGTGAATGTGTGTGTGAACGTGTATGTGTGTGTTAGTGTGTCTGTTTGAATGTGTATTTGTACGATTGTGTGTATGTGAATGTCAGACTGTGGGTGTGTGTGTGTGTATTTGTGTGTTTGTTTGTATGTGAATGCCAGACAGTGTGTGTGTGTGGGGTTTGTGTGAATGTGTATGTGTGTGTTAGTGTACGTGTTTGAATGTGTATTTGTACGATTGTGTGTATGTGAATGTCAGACTGTGGGTATGTGTGGGGGGTCTTCTAGGTTTATTTGAGTGCGAGGATGTTATTTTTTACAGTTTCTTTTGTTTGCATGTGATTGTTATGTAAATTTGTCCACATTTTGCTAATTTGGAGACGAGGATCACTGTGTGTGTGTGTGTGCGTGTCAGACTGTGTGTGTATGTGCGTGTCAGACTGTGTGTATATGTGTGTATGTGCGTGTCAGACTGTGTGTCTGTGTGCGTGTGTGTAGAGACTTCTGTTTGAAGTGTGAGAAACAACAAAGCTGAGCGAAGTTCATGATTCCTCCAAGGCTGAGTACAGCTCACAGCTTGGCAGGGGGGGGTTAACTCTTCATCTGCCTGTTTTACGGCAGTAGCCTCCTCCTTCCTCGTTAGTATCAGGATGAAGAATCTAATTTGTGTTTGCTGCCAGGTGGACCGGAGAGCTAAAGCTGTCCTCTCCTCCTCAGATTGTGCTGCACAGAGAGACGGAGGTGAAGCAAACAGAGTGTGAGATGGCCATGGTCCACCACCTCCTCTCCCGCATACCCCAGGACCTCCCCTATGAGCTCCTGATCAGCCGGGCCCAGTACCTGTTCCACCAGTACCCTCCATCTTTACTGGCCAAGCAGGCAGCGCTGCAGTCTCACAAGAGGTGAGCGGACAGCAACAGGAAGGAGATAAAACTTCTCAAGAAGTTGCCTGGAGCGTATCTCAATGCAAATATAACCGGTGTTGATGTTTACCGTTTTAATTTTCCTTCATTTAAAAGATAGAACTCTGTCTGATTAACCTGTTTCCTGGAAGACATTCATGTAGGTGAATCTCACCTGCGGTCCTGCATTTCATATAACGTCCCGTGTTCCTACAGAGAGTTAAGCGAGCCTTTTGACCACGCCCACACAGCATGATCCCACCTACATAGATATAATCACACCCACCTTGCTTTGCCCTCACTGTGGGTTGCTGGAGTTTATCCCAGCTGACGTTGGGTGCATGTTCTATGAATAGAATGATGAGGTCATATGACTCAGTTCTGTGTCTCTGATCACCTGCAGGTAGAACAGGTGAGAGCTGCAGCAGGCAGACAGGAACATGAACAAAAACCAACCTCTGAACAACTGAGGCTCCGCCTCTAACCGTTTGTTGCATCGCTGAAATTATTACATCAGAGTGAATCCAAGAAGTTGGTGAAAAGAATGATAAATAGTTTCTCCGGAATAAGCCAAGAGTAAATTTAAAAAATGGAGATTTTATAAAAATCATCACTCAAGTTTACGATGAAAGTCAATGAACAGTTTGGTGGACCACCTGGAGCTTTAGGTCCTCTGCAGCCCGAAAGATCCTGTTGTTTGGTTCCATTCTGGTATTAAGTGAAGAAGCATACGTTTTCCTACGTTTTGATGTAAAGATTATGGATGTGGAGTCCGAATTTTGGACTTTATGGTATAAGGTCATGCGACCGCACTCTAGTGCTGCGCAATACACACTCATTAAAAAATGTGAAACGGAGCATAAATTACCCAAAACTTAAAGTTGATTATGGGAGAACCGTTTCGGATATAAAATCGCAGACTCAGAGGGATTAAAGTCCCAATTCTCATTCGTTGTTTTAACTTTGATTGGTGTTTGTATTTAAAGGTAGGGCGAACTTACAGGGTCTCAAAAAGGGGTGGGACATCTTTTTATGCCGACTTCCCCTTATTTATTATGGATTTAAAAAAAAAAAAAATTTCAACTGTTTTGCCAGTTACTAGAAATCATAGCACAACATTCCAGATCGAGTCTCACATTTTAACGTACGTCTTGTAAATATGCTGGTAGCGCTGTGAGGAGACGGTGCTTGAAAACAAGAGCGCCTACTTGGATGAACAGAACAGAAAGACGTGCCACGCTTCAATCATAATCACGATTATGAACAATTAAAATTCAACATATTGGGTTTTAGCTCGTAAAAAAATGAAAGGGTGTAATCCAATTTGTCATATGAATATTATTTTACTACCATGTGAAATAATGTGTGTGCATGTGTACGTGTATGTGTGTGCGTATGTGTGTGTTGGTGGGTGAGTGAGTGTGTGTGTGTGTTTCTATGCATGTTACCAATTTTTTTCCATATAATTAATTTTTGAGGAGGAACCATGAGATACACATCTCCACTTTCTCTACTGCTTTCCAAAGGGGTTAAAGCCTTCATCGCTCTCTTCATCAGTGTCCTTCAGTCTAACTTCCTGCCATCTTTCTGGAGGGGAAGTGACATCAATGACACAATGATGCAGACACAATCTAATGCGTTAGTCTTTACCTGCTGAAAGTTTGCAGATCTCTAAAATTGTTCAATCTATTCTTCCCTCACCTTTCTGTCCATCCGTTTGTCCCTCAGTCCATCTTCATGTCTGTCAAGCATGTCCGCATTTCAGCGTGACCTCACATTGTTCTCTATCACAGATTAACCCCTTCAGCCTCTTTCCACCCATTTTTCCCTTTCTTGTCTCTAGTCGTTCCATCAGCACCTTCCAGACGTTTCAGCTCTCCACCCTCCACCAGAGGCCCGACTCTGTCCTCCAGCGCCTCACCAGGGACCGTGGGTTCCCCACCTCCAGACACGGTAAATATAGCACCTTTAATCTTTAGACTGCACTCGTGTAAAGAGAGCGGAGGCGCTCGGCTGAAGAAAGGGATTTCTTTTTTGGAGCTCTTTGAAGTTTGAGATAGTGAAAACCTTTCAGCAGGTCCATCATTATCACGTGATGGATCTGTGCCAACAAGGATGTTGTGAAGGAGGCCCCACCGGACCAACCATGTCTGGCTCCGAGTGATATTAACACATTAGTCCCAGTAGTTCCATCAAAAGTCAATAATCAGCATCTATGCTGAGCGACGTAACCGACTGAGAGACGCAGCAGCCCCTCTGGTTTTCCTCTGGCAGACAATGAATGGGAGTCATTCATGAGTCGTAACCACTTATCCTGTTCAGGGTCGGGGGAAAACCCAGGTCCAAACCCAGGACTCAGTTCACCACAGGGCTGACAACCACTCACATTTACTCCTACGGGCCATGTAACGCCACTAAATCACCTTCATTGCACGTTTTTGGACTGTGGGAGGGGCGCTACCGTCTTGCTATAACCACCGCGTCACCGTGAAAGTTG
Organism: Lophius piscatorius; assembly: GCA_009660295.1. Taxonomy (NCBI): domain Eukaryota; kingdom Metazoa; phylum Chordata; class Actinopteri; order Lophiiformes; family Lophiidae; genus Lophius; species Lophius piscatorius. The sequence goes on along the minus strand of VRLP01005591.1, from coordinate 30,652 downwards.
AATAGGAGTCAGTGAGCCTGAACCTCTAAATGACCACTCCTTACATTTCTAAGGAAGCACAAACTTCAGCCTCCAGCAGGAATCTGAAGAAACATCTCAACCAGACTGGACATTAAAGCCACCCTTAATGAAGATATTTATAACTGGGCCTGACGGGCTTAGACTGCATCGGTTCATGCTTTATATACGAGCTGACTAAGTTTAAGAGGAGATTTGGGTTTCAGAGGTGCTGCTAGAAGAGATGATGGAGCAGGATTGGGTTCTACGGTGGTTTTCTGAGGGCGAGCGTGGTGAGCTGGATCATCAGCTGGATCCATTTTTTAAATAATTCTAAACCATAGTGTGATTAGAGCCGGGAGCAATGTTCTTGTTTCCGAACTGGATCTCAATAAAAGTTCTGATCCGTTGTTCTACTAGTGTGAGATGTTTCAAAACTCAGTGAATGAGATCCTGAAGAACACCTCCATTAGTTCAAACTAGCCAACAAAGTGTGGTTCCAAATCCAAGGAGAAGGTTTTCATATCATGATGCAGATGGAACAGGGAGCTGGAATTTGTTGGCGCTGGTTTGAGTGTTTTCTCTTATAATATTTTATATATTTTTTACTTTTGTGGCTATTCTTCTCTTCATCCAAAAAGAAAATGCAGCTTGAACCTCCTGTGGTTCCGTTTCCCATGTCTCTGCTCCTGCACCCTCTGACCTCTGACCCCCTCCTCCTTTTCTTGTCCTTGTATCGTCTCACCCCTCAGGCATGGAAGCAGCCTTGTCCCGGCGCCGAGGCCAGCTGTGGGGGACTGGGAACAGGATGGTGAAGATGGCGGTGTGGGGGCTCTCCGCCAGTCTCGGGGCGGCGGTGTTGGCCGTGGCTCAGACGGCTTTGGACTGGGGACCTGAAGTGTTGCTGCAGCTGTTCTGATGTGACTTTTAGACGCTCACTCTGGATCACAGGGCCAGCAGAACATCTCCTGCTCTCTAGAGGGAATAACCAAACTCACATAGGAACACCTGCCTGTCGGTCCTGCTCAGAGGAGGAGCAGGTCGGTTCTTGCTGCCAAACAGGTTGTTGCTACTCAGCCACAAAGAACCCTTCAACCACTAGACAACCTCAGGTGTGTGTGTGTGTGTGCGTGTGTGTGTGTGTGTGGTGAGGGAGACTCCTCGACCTCACACCGTTCAGATGCATGATGGGTAACTTAGCATAACCACCGTCATTTGTTTGAATCTCAGAAACGTTGCTTGAGCCTCTGAGGACCAAGATGCAAGATTACTCCAAAGTGATGCAGACAGAGAACTTTCAACCGTCTAACCTTTAACACGTGTCGATAACTCGTTCAGACGCTCTGCTGCATTTGCGAAGATTAGAATGTTCCCGTCGGATCAGCAGCCGCAGCTGAGAGCCAAAAGAGGCCGTAACCGGCGCAGACGACACGCGAATACAAATTATTAACGAGCCGCTGAAAGCTTCCAGTTGTGGCGGAGAAGCCGGAGAGAGAGATGGGAAAGATGGAGGGAGAGATTTTGCCTGTGAGCCACAGGTAATAACAGCTTTTCTCCAGGTGTTACCTTCAGAGGAGGTCAGTGAGGAGGTCACTCAGGGTCAGCAGACGGTGTCAGCGGGGGGCATTGAAAAAAGGTATTTTTAAATATATTATTGTTATATCTCCGGAGCAGTTTCTGACCTCGCTGAGTGAGTTTTAGGGAAGAGGCCTGTACTTTTACATTCTTTGAAATATTCAGTAGGTTTGCGGCACGAAGAGATCAACAGAGCTGCAGCTCATCGGCATCATCTTCCTCCTCACTGGTTATTAGTGAGGAGAAAGATGATGCCTCCTCACTAATAACATGCAGACGCATGCACTGATAAAACACGCTGATTCTTTTAACATATATTTATATCATGCAAGGAAGTGTAAGAGATATTTGGAACATCTCAGAAGGCCCCACTCACAATCAGACCTTCACAACTTGGGAGGTGAATGTGAAGAAGACATGGAGCTGCAGCCAGAGAACATGCAGCGGTACAGATTCTCCCCACAGACGTCCACGCTCCTCTTGTTGGCTCCAATTCTGAAACATTTATTAGCTTTTACTAGTATGTTGCCAGGCTGCTGCATATGTTAACAGAACTCCCCCCTTCCTCCTCCTCCTCCTCCTCCTCCAACAACATCAGCCCCACGGAGAGGAGTTGCATTTTTGCACATTAAAGCTGATTTTATTCTATTTTCAGCAGCTTGAATTCAAGTCTTGTAACATTTGTAATTTTTTAAGTTGTAGAAAACCTAAAGTCACTTTTTATAGCTTTAGGTTGATCTGAGGGGAGCTGCACATCCATCCAGCTCTCCTGTAAGTAATTGTGGGTGTTCCGAAGGATCTACCAGTAGATGTGATTTTGATTGTTGATGTGTCAGTCGATCAATCAATCACTGGCCTGTCAGTAAGTTGGGACTCAGACATGTAGTCAGTCAGTAACCGGAGGTGTTTTTAGAGGCATCAGGCGTTGCTCTTGTCAGATTCAGTATGAAAACAACCCATTCAAAGCTGTCCCGCCCTTCCTCCCTGCCTCTACTGGTATGACAGCAGCGGTGGTGAAGCGATCTAGACAACGACTGAAGAGAGAGAGAGTGCCCTGAGCATGAGGGAAAAAAAAAAATCATCATAGATGATAAAAATCAAACATTTTTCTTCTTCTCAATCACAAATAGTGACCCTGAGACTCCTGCACAGATGTGCAGGGGCGTGAATATTTAGTGAAGTGCATGCTCCCCTGTGTGCCGCGTTGTCTCTGATCTATGTCTGACATGTGAGTGGAGTTCAGACGTGACTCACGGCGGAGCAGAGAGACTAGGCCGTCTGCAACTGGTGTTGGTTTCTGGTGTGGACTCCTCGCAGAGCCACATCCAGAAAACAGGAGAACTTCTGGGCTCATCATTCATGATGAAGAGGAGTTACTTTTGAAGGAAGCTCTGCTTGTTTTGCTGAGACTTTTCCTGCAGAAACAGATTCGGCATGGATCATATTTGCAATATAATAGAATGCATTAAATGTGTAATGTGTGTAAAATCAGGTGTGAGTGTGTGGAAGTGTGTGAGTGAGAATGTGAGGGTGTGTGTGTCTATATGTGTGAGAGTGTGAGTCTATGTGAGCGTGAGAATGTGTTTGTGTGTGAGTCTATATGTACGAGAGTGTGTGTGTGTGAGTCTATGTGTGTGAGAGTGTGTGAGTGTGTCTATATGTGTGTGTGTGTGAGTGTGTGTGTCTATGTGAGAGTGTGTGTGTGTGAGTCTGTGTGTGTGTGAGTGTGTCTGTGTATGTGTGTGTGTGTGTGAATGTGTGTGTGTGAGCGAGAGTCTATATGTGTGAGAGTGTGTCTATATGTGTGTGTGCGTGTGTGTTTGTGTGTGTGTGTGTGTGACAGTGTGAGTGTGTCTATATGTGTGAGAGTGTGTGTGTGTGTCTATATGTTTGTGTGTGTGTGTGTGTGAGAGTGTGAGTGTGTCTATATGTGTGAGAGTGTGTGTGTGTGTCTATATGTTTGTGTGTGTGTGTGTGTGTGAGAGTGTGAGTGTGTCTATATGTGTGAGAGTGTGTGTGTGTTTGTGTCTGTCTGAGGGACAAGGTTATCTTTAATCACAGGTCAGTTTACATTTTCGGGGCGTCTTCTGCTGTTTATTTATTTTTTGCTTTCAATATAAATTGTCAAACTATTTAATTTAAGCACAATTCTTTTCGCAACAATCTGGTCGCTCATTTAATGGTTAGCCCTTTAATTGTGTTGTTCTGAATCTGCATTTAAAATGAATGTTTGTGAACCTTTGATGTTTTTAATTATCAACAGTCTGAGGGTTTATATTTGAATTCTTTAACATATAAATGACTAAATATTCTGAATTAGACTCGCCGTTAGTTTTTACATTTTGGGAATTTACTGCTTTCTTGGTGGGACTTAAGACGGAGCAGAGACGTCGCTGTCAGACCGCTGAGCTCACTGTAGTCTACCAGCACATGTGAGGTCCAGTAATGAACACGTTAGACCGGATCTCATGGGTTTCATCTGTACGAACACCAAAAAAAAGAAACCAGCAGATGGAATTGAGGAGATTGAGTCACAGCAGATACTCCATTACTCTGTTTGGTGTGAATCAGCTTAAAATAAGTTCATCAAAATCTTCAACACTGAGGAAGCCAATATGGGCGGAGCACGTCTCCAACTGTCAAATGATTCCTTTAAAATCCTTTTTGACGTGTGAATCGGTGACATTTCACCGGTTTGAATGCAATAACAAATAAAATGATAAAATGAACGAGATGGGTGTGGAGCTTTTATCGCACAGAGCGCTCTTTAAGGTGGAGTAAAAACTATAACCACTCTATGTTCAATCCTTTAATGTCCTCACCAAAAAGAAACAAATATGGAAAAGTTATTTCTTTGCATGTTATGATTTCTTTTGGGGTTTTATTTTTAATTTAACATCTTAGAAACTCTAAATTTATCATAAAATGACAGATTGTTTTGTTTGAGAGGACTTTTAAAACATGCTTTAATGCTTTCATGCTTTAATAAGCCAAAACAAATCTTTAAGAGTATCACTTTGACCTGTGGTGTCCCCCAGGGCTCCGTCCTCGGCCCCTTATGCTTTAGCATCTACGTGCTGCTACTGGGTCACATTATAAACAGGTTCTGTCACATTTTTCAAGATGAATAGAGACCCAGAATAAACCCAAGCAAACAGCTGAGCAGGACATTAAAGGGTTACGATGATTTTCATCAAACTTGCGTGCGTGGATAGAGGTTACTGTTCAAGGTCAAATCAATCTGATTGTCAGGATAACCTACATACAGGGGAATGAAACTGCATTACTCAGGATCAGTTTGTTAAAAGGCATAAAACAGTCATTAATAAACAATTTTATGGGGTTATTTTTTACGACAGCTGTTTAAACACACACACGGACATGCACAAACACACACAGGCACAAACACACACACGCACAAACACACACATAGATGCCGGATCATATTGAGGATTTAATTTAACTTCTGGAGGAGACTAGTCTTACGCTGGCGTCCTCCACACAAAGGGTCTATCCCCGAAAAGCCCCCAATCTCCTGCATTGTACAAGCAAACCCCCTGATTGAACTCCTCAAATCAAATGTAAAGGTATGTCTAAAAAAAAAAAGTAAAATATGAACAATTAGAGTAAAACATGATATATATAAAATAGATCTCCAGTCGATTTTATATCAACCAAATTTGGACTAAATCAGACTAACAGTTGAAAAATCATTTCCTTCAAACTTTTGGAGATAAAGCTCCCCCTAGTGTCGGAAATATAAATCCGACCTCTCCAAAAACCAGTCCAGTTCTTCCTCACAATGAGTTATATGTGAATATGAAATTGGATGGATCATTTTCAAATTTAAAACCCACATAGACCTAAGTGCGAAGAAGAACTGGAGAGATTTTGGGAAAGCTCAGTTGCGTGTTTCTGCCAGTAGAGGGAGCGTTATCTCGATTTTGTCCAATTTTGGCGCATATGAATGAACTCAAAGAGTTCTATCTTGAATTAATCTTATTTCACTCACTAGTGAGTGAGAGCACTCACTTTTTTCTGAAATGTATAAACAATTAATGGGGTGAACATGAACTTTATAGTTGTTGCAATCTGTAATGTAATAAAAAAAAACTGTCCAGTACTTGAGAAAAAACTGAAGGAGCCTCCTCCTGCTTTGCTGCTGGTCCTGTCCAGATGTTGTCTCTTCATCGGTTCTGGTTAACTGGACCACTGAGAGAAACAAGGTCAGAAATGTGTTTTTGTGTGTTTGAGGAGGACGAGCCGGTGCATCTGTCTGTTTAAGCCCTGGAGGAAGAGAGAAGATCAGAGACGAGGGGAGGCGGAGAGTCGGGGGTTAAAGAGGGGATGAGATGATGGAGGGATCCGTGCTGCAGAAGAGGACATCTGGTGGACGTGTTGGAGGGAGCTGAGGTCCTGGAGAAGACCAATTTAAGCCCAGTCCCTGGAGGGTCTCCGGTGAGCTGCAGAGGAGGTGTGAGAGTCTGATCAGAGCTGAGAGCAGCTGGCCAGAGGGTTTGGATCCAAGCTGCATCTGTGAGGAGCTCCTTCAACATTAAACGATGACACACGCTATTTTTTCTCTGATTCTGCATGCTGGTCTTTGAACACAACATAAACATCACGCACATTCATTCTTTTTTACATCTTTTATTTCTGAAAAAGATGTTAGTAACATAAAAAAAAACGTGGCTGTTGTTTGGATTACATGATTTTTTTTATGCTAGACAAACTAAATAGTTAATAAAATGAAATAACGGGGTTTTCACTCGTAAAAAGTTTTGGGATTAAAGGCAACGTTAAATTCACTTCATTGTGTTTAGTACATTCAACAAAACAGTTAAGGACATACTTACATTCCCTTTATTGAAATCAACTTCACTGTAGCACTCATTCATGCATTCATTCATTCATCCAATCATGCATTCATTCATCCATTCATTCATTCATTCATTCATTCATTCATTCATTCATTTATCCAATCATTCCAATCCCCTCATCCCAGGGGTGGGGGGGATCCTGAAGCGTTCCCAGATGAAATCTATAATCCCTCCAGTGAGTTCTGCTTCCATCCAGGATTAACTCTGGTTTTGATCCAGAGTTAGTAGAATGAGTATCTCACTTCAGGATTGATGAAACCAGAGCTCAGCGTTAAACTCAGAGTTTGCTAAACCCGCTTCAGAAAGAAGAAAGACGGTAGTGAACGTACGTGTGAGCGAGCAGCATGAACTACAGCATGTGTGAAGAACACTGAACATGCAGGGGGCAACAGCTGCTCCAGGGGTCTGTCAGATTTTTCATTTTTCCCCTAGCAAGACCCACATACATATACACACACTCAAACATATATGCACACTCAAAGACACACACACACACACACAAACAAATTCAAAAGCACACATACACACACACTCTCAAACACATATGCACACACACGCGCACAAACTCACAAGCACACGTACACACACTCATATACACACAAACATACACACTCACTCACACAAACTCACAAACACACACACAAATACACACAAACGAACACACACACATACACACTTAGAACCCCAATATACACATGTCCACTTATACAGACACACACACACACACAGTCACACGTATATACAAACATGCACACACACATATACACACGTACACACATACAGACACACACATGCAGACACCCACACACACATAGAGACACACACACATATACACATGTACACACAGACACACGCACACACACACATATACACATACACACGCATTTACAAATACACACACACGTATACACACGTACACACATACAGACACACACATACAGACACATATACACACACACACACATATACACACGTACACACATACAGACACCCGCACACGTACACACAGACACACACACATATACACGCACACACACACAACCTCAATGCCACATCTAAGTGGAGCGGCAGCGCCTGAACTTAACCGCTGAGTCGTGACAAAATCACTTTCATTTGAATTCGTTCATTGGACTTAGTTGAACAAACAGAAAAAAGCCCCATGTCTCCAGTTCTGTGAGTGTTTTAAAATGGATTGAGTTGATCTCGTCCCCGCGGTTTAAAAATCTGGATCTGTGCCAGATGTTTAATGAATCATCCTCGCAGTGATGTTTACCAAACGCATGGAAATCAATCAGAATCATCGGGGGGCAAAGATGACGTTTGGCTTTATCGCAGTTTGAATTGAAGCCAGATCCTGATTAACTGAGATTTATCTCATTAGTATTGATTTTTTCTTCTCAATGAACAGAAGGAAAGGAAGAGAGATGCGTCATTCCTGATTATGGGATTCCATGTCTGGGAGAAAATAGTCTGAGGACATGTTAACATGTTCACCAGTGACACATTTTCTCCGTGATTGGAAACCAAACAAAGATGGCTGCCTCATCAGTGACGCTCCATCGATGGAGATGCTTTAACTCAGGTTTCAGAAAGGTAAACACCGAACCGGGTCGAATCATCATCAGCGGGGAACACCCAGGAACCGTGTGGTGGTTTGGTCCACGCTCGGCCCATTCTGATCTGCTGCGTTTGGACTTTTCCCTGGTAAAGACTGTTGGTTGTTGTTGAAATGAAAAATACAGGCTGTTGAATGCATCTGTAGTGAAAAAGAAAAAAACCTTTTTTTTCTCAGCCAAATGTTGAATTGTCTTTCAGATGAAAATAATGAAAACTTCCATCAGTCAGACTATCCTTTTGCACACTCGCACCACAGTTATTGCTCAGTCCTCTCTATGATCCTCATCCTTCACACATGCTCAGTCTCACTTACCTGCTTCCAGGTCTGCAGCATCATTTGAGATCTGCTGCTCTCATTCAGGTACCTTCGTCCAACCAATCACCTGTGTCTCACCTGCAGGTTCAGCCCATCACCATCAGCTGCTGTCTTTAAATATGACTCTCTGCATCCATCTCTTTCTTTCAGGATGCTGTATCCCGCACCCTCCGACTCCCCACCGAGTCCACACAGATTCATCGGCCTCAGCAGAGTCATCAGCCGCCACCGCCAGTATCCAGACTCCAAAGCGGGGATAGTCTAATGCCAACCTCTTTGCTAGTCCACTCAGGACGAAGCACCGGACCTGGGGATGACAGAGTTTTCTCAATGACTGCCCCCTCCCTCTGGAACTCACTACCCAAATCCCCCAGCGACAGTGAACCTTCGTGGTGATTTACAGTAGGTCAAAACTCTCTCTAGGTTACATGCTTTGAGTACTTTAACAAAAGATGATCAAATAAAATCTTATATATTGAAAACACACCACATTTTTACCTCATCGTCGTTTCATGAAAACAACACAAAAACTCTGTCTGCACCCAGTTCTACTGTTCTTCCTCGCTCCCCCACTCAGCCCTTCACTCTGTCACGGATCGGGGAACATGTCCCAAAGTGCTTTGCCGCCATCTCCTGCAGCATGTCCCTGCATGTTGATGTGACTGGGGAGATACAACCTCGTATTGTTGACGTGTAGAAATCTAGGGTCTACAACAGGGACTACATGGAGGTCCGCTGGTGGACGTGTGACGGCCCACCTTCTGACATAGTGTGTGAATATTTCAAACACAACAGCCTCTCATATTACCCCTTAATACTGGTGGAAAGGAAATCTGTGACCCAATGCTTTTAGATTTAGTCACTTGCTACTGGGTCTTTACAAAAAAAAGTCAAGATGGTGAAATGATGACTAAATCTTGTGAAACTATGTGTTTCCTCACAGAGATGTAAAAATACTGATTTTGCTACAAAGTAATAAAAAAAACTAGAGCGCACAAACCTCCGCTAAGGCACAGCGTGGTCAAACGTAGACAATACTGTGTACACAATCGGTTAAATGATTTTATATATCCTTTTGTACTAGAGGGAGTTTGTCATTCAAGATTCAGTTTAAATTAAAAAACTTTTAGATGGTTCATCATAAGCCGGATTTTTGATGATTTTAAAAATAAAAAAGATCTTAAAAAACAACAAAATCCACCTTAAAATCAGCGTCTGGATAAAACTTTAAGCAAATCGGTTCCTTATTGACAGAGTTATTAATGAATAACTGGTAAAGTGCCGTATTTCGTAATGGTTAAGAAAACATTATAATGGTGTGGCGTTGTGAGGTCATGATGCATCGTCACCAAAATGTAATCATCGCTAGGATATGACGAAACTTAGGTCTGGTTACAATTTCATGCTAATTCGTCCATAAGTTTTTCTATAATCTTGCAAACAAACAAATATAAAAACACAACACCCTAGACGGAGCTAATGACGCGGATCCCAAATCAACCAACCAAATCAAAAGTGTCCTGCTGGGAATTCTTGGCTCCTTCCTTTCATGGTACCATCTACTAAAAACTAATTCAGGCAAAGTAAACCTCTTTGGGAAAAAAATACTCCCCAACGGCAGTGGTCACCTTCATCAGGGTATCATTATCATCATATTCATCATCACCTACAACACAGAAAAATGGGTCAGGAAATGATTTGAGGGAACTTGGCCTCCAAATCCAATCCAGCATCTGAGGGATATGCCAGACAAACTTCTCATGAAGTCCGTGTGACTAGGGGTCGGAGCTGTCTGACGTTTTCCGGCAGTGGGTTATAATGTTATGGCTGATCAGTGTATAAGAAATTCGTGACAACAAAAAAATATCTCACAGTCAATAAAAATACAGACTTGTGAATAACAGAATTAGGAACATCAAAGACTAGTAGACTGTGACACGGTACCGATGAAGATACTGATGAAGATCCAACTCCTCCAGCAGGCGTCGCTCTGCAGAGGTTTTAAACTTGACTGTGCGAGACTGCGTTCACCCTGTAGCGCAGCTCAGGATGTGTATATTACTGTGAATCTGTGATAACTCCAGGGCCTCGTTAGCCCAAACAGGACCGGCTCCATACGGCTCTATTAAAACCTGATTCCCATCGGTCTGGATGCGCCCTTCACACCTGACCTCTCGTCCTCTCGCTCTCCGGCTCCCATTGGTCTCAACCTCCGCCGACCTCACCTGTGTTTCCATGGACACCACAGGAATCAGGAACAGCCCCTTTCAGAACCCTTGAGAGGGTCGCAGACGGTTTCTCTCTGGGTTTTAAGATCTTCCTGATTTCTTTAGGTGAGCAGGTTAAAAAGGGGGGAAAGTGTTTTAGATAGATAAATAGAAACTTTACTAATCCCCAAAGGAGAAAATGTAGTCGTTATAGCAGCTCCAACAGACAGATAGTATAAAGGTGACAAAATGTAAGACATACTATATAATAGGACAACTTATAGACATGTTTAGATAAACATCATATATATAACTATATATATAAAAACACACATACATATATTTATATGTATATATATATATATATATATTTATATATATACACATACACCGATTTATATAACAACATATATACACATACATATACACTCAATTCAAAATTAAGAAATAAAAATACACATTTAAATTCAAAAATACAGGAATAAAGTGAATTGCGAGTATAAAAAAAAGGAAAGAGTTTAAGAACACACGGAGAACATTTATTGGACATTTGATGATGTTCTGTGGAGTTTCAGCGTTTCACAGATACCTTTTGCAGAGATTCAGCATTGCTCACAAAAAAAACCCAAACGTATTGTTTTGGATGCATTTTTGTCTTTATTGGATATTTAACTTTAAATTGAACATTGTTTGCATTATTCCCTGGCTTTTAGTCGGTCGTGTGTTGTCTTTGTGTGTACGTACGACACAAACACAACGATAAGGAGCTCCATCATGATGCCAGATGTCTAAACCTCTACAGGGAACCTCCATTAAAAAAAACTTTTGGGGGGTGTCGGGTTCAAGACAAGACGGTCTTAAAAAAGCACCTTATCTTTACTGTTAAGCTAAAGAACCAAATCAAAGAACAATAATAAATTCTCTGGACAAAGTGATACCAGGCTGTTTTTTTCTTTCCTTTTTGACAGAAAAGATGCCTTTGATTGATTTTAGAATAAAAGGAGAAGCACTGCATTGACTACAATGCAGTTAATTAAAAAGAGGATGGAAGCAGCTGTGACGTGTCTGCCCTGATTCTTCTAGAAAGAAAAAAGCTCATTTTATTCAATATTCCACAAAAAAAAAAAGTGTGTTAGTTTGTCCTTTCCTGCACCAACGTCGGATTTCAGCTGGTTCTCGTGGAATGAAATCAGGAAGCAAAGCCTCCAGTCTTTACTGCTGTAATTACCTGTAGATGAGAGGATTATCATATCTCAGCAGTAATGAAGGCAAAGAAGAACTTTATTTGTCATTATACGACTAGCATACAATCAAAGACGGTAACAATGCTTATCAATAAGTTATCAATAGTTATAATGAGACTCGTAATAGTAAAGCAATCTGAACTATGCTGCAATAAAAGAAAAACAACAACAACATATGTACATATATATGCAAATATGAAGATATATATACATATACATATATATCTATTCATAAATGTTGTGTTTTCATTAATTAATGCACATTAGAGACAAATATTATTTGCTGTGACATATCAATTACTGCTGTATTTCTTATTGTTATTTATGTTTCACACAGCAGCAGCAACTTTTTTTTCGAAATCCGCTTGTATGAAAATATTATTTCATGCCTTGGTTTGTGGCGTTTCACAGCAGCTGATATTTGCTCAGTGATTTCACGGTTTGGCATTTGGTTAAAAGTTTCCTCTCTCATCCCCGGCGACTAATTTAAGATGTGTCATGACTAAGTTGTGACGTCCTGTTAATCTTTCGAACTAACTCTCGGTGGTTTTGGCCCGCATCAGCCTCCATTCTTCATATCAGCCCTCACATGATAGAATTTACACGCACGCCGCAGAGAGGACGCTAACAAGAGACAGCGAGTAAATTTTCCGCCTGAATTGGATCTGTCCGTGTGGCGAGTGTGCGTGCGGCTGGGAAGCACATCCCTGAAGGCTGTGAAACAAGTTTAATGGCAGGAACGGATCAATCTGTCTTAAGTCACAGGATTCTATCTCATGTCCTTCATTTGAAAATGCCTGGCAGAAAAATGTGTACATCTGGCAAATGTCAACAAGCACTGTGTGTGCGTGTGTGTGCGTGTGTGTGTGTGTGTGTGTGTTTGTGTGTGTAAGAAATATTAATTTGTTGGTAAATACCATAAAGTTGATGGTCTAATAGCTGCGCTGACAGATGATCCATAAAGCTATAAAGTGATTGCTCTTGAGATTCTCATACATTCTAGTGTAACTATCATAGTGTTGGAGTGTGTGTGTGTGTGAGTTTGTGTGCGTATGTGTAACATTTTTGTTTCCTGTTGGTACAAACATTGTCCTTCTGGGGACCAAAGATTGTTCCAAATGCATTCAGGTGTCATATTTGAGGTCATCATAGGTTTAGGGGTGAGGCTGAAGTTGGGTCAAGGTTATGTTAAGCATGAATTGTTAAAGCTTGGGCTTGTGGTTGGTTGTCCTGAGTGAATATAAGTCAAAGCAATGACCCAATAAAAAAAACTGTTCAAACGGGTGTGTTTTTGTGCAGTGCAGGAATGTAGTTACAGCTTAATTAAATTCGGGATGAACTTCTTTGTTTTGTGTTTCTTGCGTGGCAGAACACCCGGGGTGTATATCAGGAAGTAGGTTTAACAAACTCTGAGTTTGACCCTGAGCTCTGGCTACATCAACCCTGAGATGAGAAACTCTGAGGTTCCAGAACAGCTGATATTAGTTGGTTCAATCAGCTCTTAGTTTGTTAACTCTGAGTTAAACTCGTATACGAGTACCTAATCATAGGTCATCACAACTAGTCTAAAAGTTAAAATAATAGTAGTAGTAGTAATAATAAGTAGTAATAATAGTAGCCTCGATTTAAGGACAGCCATGCTATGACAAGTTGGATAAAGTACTATTATACTGCCAGCGAAAACTTATAAGCTGTCATCTATTTCCTAAATGTTTAAAAATGACTTCCAGCACTAACTTAGACATCAAATATCTTTAGGGGATATAACCCACATTTGTTGCACATTCATATCTAAAGAGATGTAGATAGAAGATATGTGAAGGTAACAACTACAAATGATTCTTTTATTATCTGTTATTCATGGCCCAGAAAGTCCTTCAGGTGCCTCAGAGCTTCCAGTTTCCACAACAACACCAGTGTGTTTTGTTTGCGGACCAGACGCCAGCGTTGAACCTAATCTCCTGCTTCAGTAGTTATGCTACACTGGCCTTGTAGCTGAATGACACCGACCTCACCTTTTTTTCTTGTCCGGGACAAAACAGAACACACTGGTGCAAAGAGCGATTTAAATCTACAAATACCGGCGTCGGCTCTATCAACAGAACCGGCACCATGTAGCCGAGAATAAAAGAACTCCGAAACGCCTGAAGACAGGAGGAGGCTTGGAGAAGATGTATCTATGGTTATGTTTTTACCAGCAGCAGCTAACAACCATACATAAAAATACGAAACATCCCTCCTTCCTCACTGTATCAACAAACACACGGCTGTGAGTGTGTTTGAGATGCCGAGCTATAAGCCTTTATCCATGCCCACAGATTATGTTATAAATAAGTGGGTGTAATAAGCGTGTGCACGTCAGTGTTTGATTACTCTGTCACAAATTTGGACATGACATTACATTTCAATCTCATCCCACCACAGATGATCTCGGAGCTGGAATTAATATTACATAATACGGCTTAAAATTCTTCCTACCATATATTTAAATGTTTCTCCATCCGCAATTTTCCTATAAAAATAAGAACTCAAACACACACACATACACACACACACACACAGACATGCATCCAAATGTTCCCATCTTCGCCCGATATGGAAAAAACTGATCCACAGGATCTGTCTTTTTTTAATTTTTTTATTAGATCCTTTTAATAATTATTCAAAATGATAAAAAAAATTCAATATTTAGCCATTTAGGCTAAATATTTCAACAGGTTTGATGAGCGAATTGATGTCAGCCTGATGTTTGTGCATTAGCATAATGTGTTGTATTAGAGGGACAGCCCAGGTTTGACGTCCTGGAGACAAAGTCTGAGAGGACAGATTGAGCTGGTTCTGACCCGTGAAGAGGAGGTTTCTAGATGTGGTGAGAGAGGACATGCAGCTGGTTGGTGTGACAGAGGACAGGGGGAGATGGAAACAGGTGATCTGCTGTGGAGACCCCAAAAGGGAACAGCCCAAAGAGTATTGTTTCAAGTATCAGTACACAAACTACCAGCTTATCAGGCACCAACTGTCTGCTGCAGCGTTTGACCGAATAACTTCTGTTTGTAGCTGATTTTAGTCTCGACGGTGCAACACGACTGAAAGCGAGCAAAACTTTTCCTTTAAGAAAGATTTTCTTTCATTTGCATAGGAACAAAAAGAAAAACAGTCATCTGTGTTATCAGCAGAACTGAAAACAAATGTTAGTCATTTGCATAAAGGCGGATTATTTTAATAAATTGATCAAACAATACTGCCGTATAATTCATTAACCACAATAAATGACAATGAATTCATATGAACGGCCAGACAATCCTCGGCGTTTGTCAGGCTCATAGATAAAAGAGAGACACCTGATAATATAAATGAGGTATTGATTAAAAACATAGTCAGTTCTTAGGAGGAGACTTGAAAGACGCAGCAGTTTTATTTGGTTTTCTTTTCATACTTAGATAATTGTGAAATAAGGTTTCAAAGGATTGAGTTTTACTTAGACAGTTATGTAGCGATTTAAAAAAAACCTCAAAGCAGGCAGTCAAAGAATTCTACATTACTTTGCATTTTTTCTGATGTTATCAAATTTCATTAATTCATATATTTTCTGTAACCGCCTATCTGCCGATCCCGTTCAGGGTCGCATGGAGAAGATGAAGCAAAGTCCCCATTACCCACTAAAATGATTTTGTTATCCTTAACCCACCTCTCCTCTCCTCAAACGTTTAAGGGAAAATGATTAAGTCTTTTTTTCGAGTCATCAAGGAAAATGCCAAAAATGTTGCAATGTTTATTTATAACAAAGGAAATCATAAAAAAAAAGAGACAAAAATTAGATTTTTAGTTTTTATCTGATCTATGACATTCCTTCTCTGCAGAGTCTCATGAAAAAAGACTGATTGGTTTTGTTGTAACCGTAGTAACAGAAATAAACCAGCAGACAGACGTGGAGGAAACTACAGCTGCATGGGTGGATGTAGAATTCAGAAGTTCTCTATGCATTAAAAAGCCCGTATTTTATATCGGAACTCCTGAAATCTGATTTTCAAACGACACGAAGGATTTCTTTCTGATGTCTTTTCTCAATTATACATCGTCTCCCTCCCTCCCGCCTCCCCTCCATCGCTCGCCTTCATCTGCGTCTCAGCTTTACCTCTTTGACCTGCCACTCATCTCTCCATAAACACGCAGTGCGTCGTATATCTTCAGGCTCATATTCCCGACGGCGAGCTGAATTCCAACACGCTGGTTCACACTGGTTGGAGAACATGAAGACCGCGGTGAACTGATTTGATGTTCTCGAACCAAATCCTGTTACAGGTGACCTCTGCTCCTCTCGGCCCCCTCGCATCAGACGTTCATCCACCGTGGAGCCTGGGATTGGTTTGGTTTTTGATCGAGGAATCAGCAGACACCTGGGACGGGATCGATGCACTCCTGGTGTAATGACTATTGATCCTGCGGGAGAACACTGAGAGAGTTTAAAGAATTTAGATAAAACAATTCTTCGCTTCTTCACACCACGCTGAGCTTCTCTGCTGTTGTCATGTGATCACCAGAAGACTGGCTGCATGTGCATCCCAGCCAAAAACACACCTATTTATTCAAGAGCGAATTCACGGTTCACATGACTAACTATCTACTTGTTCTGATTCCTATTTGGACATAAATAATATCAATGCAAACATCAGGAACTGCCACCCACCTTCACATGCCGCCATCACCGCCAACCATCTACAGACAGGATGAATGGTGGACGGAGCTTCTGGGTCTGAAAACTGAGACCAGCAGAAACAAATCCACTGATCCCACAGAGAAGTTTAATCTGAGCTGCTGATAAATTTACTGTACTTTGTTCTTTTATTACTTGGACTCAGAGTCAAGCTTGTGGCTTTAATGTCTCTTTTAGGGGAGTGGCCCCGGAGGGCTGAGTGCGGACGGTGGCGAGGAATGCTGAAAGCCGATCTGTCCAGGCGGGGGGCTGTGGAGAGTCGAGTGCAGCGAAAGCAGAATCATTGAGTTCTCCTGGGCACGGGGAAAAAATAAGTAAGGTAAGAACCTCACTAGAGATTAATCACTGAGAAATATACAAACTCTGTGAGAGGAGCGGCGGATGATACAGCTACAAACATGAAAGCTGATTAATCAGGAGAGGAGTGGTTGAAGCTCCGAGGTTCTGTTGCTGAGGAGGGAATTGGAGGCAGGTGATCAAACCTGCTGCCACGTGTGTGCGTACTTCCATAGTCACATGTGCATGCTGGGAGAGAGAGAGAGAAAGAGATAGATGAACTGATCTCTTGATGAACAAAGCCACCATATAACATAAAATGGGCTGACCAGGACTTTAAAAAGTTATATTTCCACTGGGAAATGTCTTACAGTTGGTTTAAGAAACACACTGCAAGGATGAAGGGGCGTACGTTAAGTTCATGAAGTCAGAACACATACACAATGCCGACCAACCTTACCTCCGCTGTGATCCTTCAAACTAAGAGCACTTAAAATACAAAATGCAGGCACAGGTAACATAAACATGTGCTTATACCGTAAAGAGAAATAAAGGTTACGGAATAATATTCTAACAGCTTTTGTTCATAGATATTGGATTAATGTTTTGACATATTGCAACCGTACTCTTTTTAATCTATGGCTAAAAATATTGAAAAAATTAAGTAAAAATAACCACAAAAAAAAAACCGAGTTTCTGGAAATTTGCCAAATTGAAAGAAGCTTCTCCTCCTCTGGATCTCCTCCTCTGGATCTCCTCTCTGGATCTCCTCTCCTGCTTCCTCTGTCACGCCTGCTGAGAAATCTGGTTCATGATTTGTCGTCTTTCTATCTGTGTCTTCTCTCATCCTTTTCCTTTTCTGTGTCCATCTGACTCTTTCTCCCCTCTTGTCCTCCTCTTAACTTTTCACTAAATTTGTCGCCACCTAAGAGCAAAATCTGCAGACTAACCTGGTGTGAGTGTGTGTGTGTTTGTGTTCGTGTGTGTGTGTTTGTGTTCATGTGTGTGTGTTTGTGTTCGTGTGTGTGTGTTTGTGTTCGTGTGTGTGTGTGAGTGTGGGCCTGAAAAGGTTGGGCTGGGTCATGAATCTTTTACCCTGACCAGTCAGCACAAATCCTCCTCCACAGTCACACATTCATGCATTCACGCACACACCTGGAGGGACGAGCAGCCCCCGGCGGATGTTTGGATCCGCTGTAGGGTGACTCTGTTAGAATCAGGGGGAGAGAGAGGTAAAGTATCTGCAGAGATAAGCCGTGGGAAGATAGAGTGACCAACCTAACAAATAATGATGAGGAGAGCGAGGGGCAGAGCAGGAAATACTGTCTGCAGAGGGAAAAAGGACAGATAGTGAAGGAGGAGGAGGAGTAGTAGGAGAGAAGGGAGTGGGCTTATCTCGGCGGGTCCAGGCTCCATGAGGTCAGCCAGCAGGCGACTCAGAGGAGAGACAGAGCAGCACTTTAAATGAGTCTCAAAAATCCTGAATGGTTCTGAAAACATTTGGTAAAACAACCATGTGAAAAAAAAAGACTGAGGAGCAAACTCTGCTACATATGTTGGACGCGTTACACCAATCAGCCATAACATTATAACCACTGATAGGTGGATTCAGGATAACAATGATTGTCTTGGTACAATGGCATCTGTCAGTGGGAGGGACAAAGAAGCAGTGAGTCAACATTTCATCCTGAAGTTGATGCTGGAACCAGGAAAAATAGTAACTTGCGTAAGAAAATGAGAAACTTTGAGAAAGGACAAATTGTGATGGATAAACAACTGGGTCGGAAGCAATTCCAAAACTGCACTTCCTGTTCTCTGCTCCTGGTTTGCAGTTGGCAGGATCTACAAAGGTGGGGGGAGGACGCGAGGACCAATAGGCAGCTCCCAGGAGACAGTTGGACTATCGGATGGTTTCCTGTAGTCATTAAGTAGGGAGTGCAGTTTGTGGCTGGTAGCACATGAAAAGCAAGGACGAAAGGTTCTCAGCTGTCACAGCGGTGCTAGCTATCAAATTAACACTCCATACAGTCAAACGTAGCTAGCTTACCTCCAGCTCTCTTTGCTAAATGGACCAACCACACGATCAATGTCGTCATAGACACCTATATGTCAAATTACACCAGCACCTTTTTTCAAAGAGTTTTCAGAACCATTGGTATAAATTATTAACACGGCTTGTTCTTGTCTTGGTAGCATGTTGCTAGCAAACAAACTCTTTCCTGCTTTAGAGGCTCAAACAGTTCTTTAAAGACAATTGTCAGTAGCGACAACTGGGTGTAGGGTTCGACGGGCCGTACTCGTATGTGAGCACTCATGTCGTGGGTTTCTGCAATCGATTTATTCATACAGTGTGAGTTGGAATCTAAACTTGAACAGTGTTAATCCAGCTTAAGGGGGGTACCTGGTGGGTCATGGAAGCCCAAGGTTCTCTGATGCATATTGGGAAGAGCAAGGTTATTCAGTGTTGTCCTGTCCCACAAAACAGCTCCTGGCTCACTACTGAAAAACATCACAAAGGTTCTGATGGACAGGTGTCAGGAAATGGAACTTTTTAGCCGGCGGTTATAATGTTATGGCTGATAGGTGTTCATTCATTACAATTTTTTATTATTCACATTCATAATAGCTATTCAGTTACGGTTGGTATCTAGTTATTGTGAGTATATGTATGTATAATTTCTATGACGACACACACACACACACACAAACACACACACACACACAAACACACTGAGTGTCAAACATTCAGTGTGTGTCTAAAAAGATTGAATCTCTGATTGTCTTCAAGCTTAGACACAAAATAATTCATCATTTAGGTGTTTGTGACACTTAATTTAACATTATAATTAGATCGGACATTTTGCTGTCAGTTCCCTGATTACTGCGTCAGCAGAATGTGCCGACTCATGAAAGTTACTTTCAAAGTTTCCCATTAGAAAAACCTCCACTAATGTCTGAGCAAATAAAATTAATTGTCCAGAATAATGGAGGAGTGGAACTTCTACCTCAGTCACTTATTTCCCACAAAGCTTTTCCTCAAAAAAATAAAACCCTAAACAGAAGAAGCACCTCTGTGAGCTGGGAGCAGCTAAACAATTGAGGAGAGAGAGAGAGGCTGTTTTCCGTCCTCGCTCGACCAAATTACTGCAGAGAAAGTCTGCCACACAGCTTAGCTCCTCAGATTTCCAGAGATGACAGGCCACTAAAGTTGCGGCACCGGTTTTCCAGTCTGATTTGGCAAAATGTTGGAGAAGAAAGTGTCGTATCTGCTGGCTCTGCAACAGATGTCTCCTTTAATTGCTGAATGTTGGTGAGGATCTTGAATCCGCGAGGAAGACTTTGTTCTTTCATTCAGTCGGCTGACATGAACCTGATGTTCGCTGATGATTCAGACAGAAGGGAAAAATGTTTTGACCGTTAAAATTATTGTTAACTAAGCTGGATGTGTTATGTCACGTCATCAGTTTCAGTCTGCTCGCCACAGATGGCAGAAAAAGAAAACAGCCCGAGGTAAGAACACGGACTAATGAACGCCGACGCTCGCGCTCACTCGGAGCTCGTTGTTGTGAGCGGTTATGAGCTCAGATCCCATTCTAGGCTGATGGGAAGTTGTTTTTTTAAACGAGCAATTTGTGTGAAAATGTCAAAGCTTGATCGCCAGAATGTTCCACCCAGCAGAAGTAAACCACCAGTCACTCGTCAGTCAGGGCCGGCGCTCGCACTTCTGCCGCTCTAGGCGCATTATAATTCCGCCGCCTCTCTGTTTGTAACATATCATACCAGCAACAAAACACAAACTCCCAGCATAACACAAATAGTGCAGAGATTTGATGTGAAACTTTATTTTAAGAAAAAGGTACAGCACCGTGGAAAAATATATCTCCAGTTTATATCACATGTTTGTAAGTCTTCTTCGGGGCCTTGAGTATAGGAGTGTAAATATTTTCTGTGAAGGTAAATTCAAACATACATGTTCCCTGGCGTACCTCTGCAGCAGTAAGAGTTGAGTTTTATACTGAAGTGTTTTAAGCTGGTTCCAGATCATTCAGTTTCTCTGACGGTTGCTGTCGGGCTCGACCCTCCCTCTCTCATCTGTTCTGTAACGCAGGGATGAAATACCATCAACAATAAAAACTGTCCTCTAAATGAAGCAGAGAAAGACTGAAAACATCCCAATGACGCCTAATAGTTCGCCCGTGATTAAAAAATGACAGAAAGAGGCTCCGACAGCCTCACATGAGGGAGTCCTGAGTAAACAAACGCTGATCCAGAAAGCGCTGATCCAGCCTTTCCTGCTCTCCCTGGATGGAATCGCTCCCCTCCTCTCCTCATCTGTTCATTAAGGTCAACCTGATTCGTTTGGTGAGACTGGGGAGAGGTGCTGTGGAAGAGGAGGAAGATGAGATGTAAGAGGATTTGGAGCTAATTAGGGGAGCAGGAGGCGAAGGAGAAAATCATGAGAGAGGGAGAAAAAAAGGAATGACAGGTAGATGAGGAGGATAAAGAGAGGTAGATGCAAAAAATGAAAGCGAATTTGCTCGGTTAGCTCCCTGGTGTTTAATATCCCTCTCCCACTCTCTCACTCTTCCTCCACTGTTGTCATTCTCACCTGTGCTTCCTCCTCAGCGTCCATTTATCCTCCTCTCCATCTCTCTTTAATATGCCCTCTTTCTTCCTACTCCTCCTCCTGCATCCCTCTGCTCCTCTTTCTTTCCCTCTCTGTTCCCCTCACTCAGGTGATTTTCTCTTTTTCACACCTCTGCTAACAGAGGCCAGATAGATTCAGGTGGTGTGTGTGTGAGTGTGTGTATGTGAGTGTGTGTGTGTGAGGCCAGGAAGAAGGCAGTTCTGCAGAGGTAGAAGAGCATGACTAATCCTTAGGACACACACACACACACACACACACACACACACACACACACACACACACACACCCTCACACTGACACTTACATGTTCCCAGCTTCTGCCCAGGTAATTTTTCATTCACATTGAGCAGGTGCATAAACATGGCCGCCTCTTGAAAAAGGCAGCGTCACACCTACCTGCTCAGACCCAGTTCCAGCATTTTTCTTCCAAAGCCACAGAGCAGATGTGAAAACTGGCATTTTCACTTTTCATCTGATTTATTTCATTTAGTTTTTACTGGTTAGAACTGTCGCCTCATTGCAAGAGGGTTCTTGGTTCAAATCCAACTTTCTGTTGGGAGCATATGTTCTAGTGGAGTGTTATTGCCTCTATGTGTGCGTGTCTATCTGTGTGTGTGGACCCCTGTGATGAACGGGTGATTTGTCCAGAGCGTGGAGTGGTATAGACTCCAGCCCCCATCCCCAGCCCTGCACAGGATGAGTTGTTACAGAAAGTAGAGGGATGGAAAGTTTTTACTGTCCTGTCATTGTGCTTTTGCTGAGTCATCATCTTTTCCTCTTAGGGTGACTTGAAATGACCTTTTACCTGCTTAGCATACTCTACATCAGGAGTAATCTCTGGGCTTTAGGAGGAAAGAGGATAAAGCCTTCATCATCTCAGTGAATGTCCTTGCGTCTTTTGATTTTCTGCATCTTTGAGGTCCATTCATGCTTTCAGAAACTGGAACCTGTTGGTTCGGGTAAATGGCGGCCCATTTCAATTTAAATATTTCACAGCTGTCTTAAAATCAGCAGTTCAAAGCAAGCTCTATAATCCTTCATATATTATTCAGTTTCCTTATCATGGACTGCAACCACAAAAGGAACTACAATAAATAACAACTGGAGGATAAAAAAAAATCAAATTAAAAGTATTTAGTACATTTGACTGATTCTCATCGTCGGCTCCTTTATTAGTTAACTTTTTAAACCAGTGATGGAGTTGACATTTTTCAGCATTTCGTGCCATAACTCAATGAACTAACCTCAAAACGGATATCACACAGAATGTCTAAAAACAAAATAACATTGATTTCAGTCATTTCTAATTTTTAAATATTTAACAAAAGATTAATTTCGATATCGTGTGAACAGAGTTTACATATATTTAATGTCCTGTTAGTGTGTCCTCAACATTTTGTCCACAAATTGAGAGAAGAAGCCTGAAACACCTCACTAACTTTCAGGTTTTTGCCGCCACAGGAAGTGACATCACTGGGAAAACTTTTTTTCAGCAGATTTTTATGTGGTTTCGTAATAGAGATGACCGAGTTGAAAAGAACATGTTGAAATTATACGTAATACATAACATTTCTATTTTATGGAATTGATTTTATAACTGTTAATAGAGTGAGAAAAAAATATATATAAAAACAAGTTTTAATCCGTTCATGTAAATCTTAAATTGACTGTTTAAATAGGGAGCTGAAGACAGTCACTTTAATTTATGTTTATATATTTTAATTTGTATATTTAATTGTCCCTTTAATATAAATCAACTTTTATTATACATGAAAGTTTAATAAAGTTAGTATATTATTCGAATTTCATTCAATTAATTAGTTTTTTTTAACATCAGAAGGTTTATTGGGGAGATGTGAAAAGTACTTCTAGAATGACAGACAGGTGAACTGGTGACTCTAGATTATCCGTAGTTGTGTTGCCCCTCCCCTTGACCCCGAACAGGGCAGGTGGTTCCGGATCATGGATGGAGGAGAGTTTTGACCTTGAGAGGAGATATTACAGAGCAGAATTTCTACGGGTTTTCCACATCAGATAGGACTAGATTAGAGAAAAGAGAAAACCAGCAGAGCAAAGGTCCAGAAGGGGTAAATATAAAATATCCAACGAAATGAATCACAATGGGTCCGTTTGGGTTGTGCTGAAGAGAAGACAGGATGTGCATTATGTGCAAAAAACTGAAGTGTGTGTTGATGGAATTGTCTGAGATGGGTGGTGGGACCCTCAGTGAGGATGAGGGTGGGTTCAGGATGGTCTAGTTAGTTCGGTGTTCTTCTGTTCATCAACATGAATCCGTGTTGTTGATATTGCTAAACTCATTTAGTTGTGAAGTATAACAGAATCAATTACATGGATAGATGGTCCCAATTAGACGAGGCTGATCAAGGTCAGCCAAGATCACCGTGTAATCTCTCTCTCCCATTCCCCCTCTCTCTCTCCCATTCCCCCTCTCTCTCTCCCATTCCCTCTCTCTCTCCCTTTCCCCCTCTCTCTCTCCCATCCCCTCTCTCTCTCCAATTCCCCCCCTCTCTCTCCCATTCCCTGCCCCCCCTCTCCCATTCCCTCTCTCTCTCTCTCCCATTCCCGCCTGCTCTCTCTCTCTCACTGTCTCCCATTCCCTCTATCTCCCGCACTCCTTCACTCACTCTCCCCCATTCCCTCTCTGTCTCTTTCTCCCCCATTCCCTCTCTCGCTCCCATTACCTCTCTCTCCCCCAGTCCCTCCCTCATTACCTCTCTCTATCTCCAATTCCCTCTCTCCCTCCCTCTCTCTCTCCCATTCCCTCTGTTTCTCTCCCATTCCCCCTCTCTCCCATTCCCTCTCTCTCCCATTCCCTCGCTCTCTCTCCCGTTCCCTCTCTCTATCTCCAATTGCCTCTCTCTCTCCCTCACTCATCCCCTCCCTCTCTCCCATTCTCTCTCTCTCACTCTATACCATTCCTTCTCTCTCTCTCTCTCTCTCTCTCCCCCATCCCATCGCTCTCTCACTGCATAGATGATTTGATAATTAAATAAATCTGAACAACTAGAGCTTCACTAATGAAGCAACGATCTCATCTGAAATCATTGAGGGAAGAAACCCTGTGTGTGTGCGTGTGTGTGTGTGTGTGTGTGTGTGTGTGTGTGTGTGTGTGTGTGTGTGTGTGTGTGTTTCCGTGTATGTTTGTCTGTGTGTGTATGTTTGTATACGTGTATATGTTTATGTGTATGTGTATGGGTTTATGTGAGTATGTTTGTATGTGTGTCTATTTGTGTCTATTTGTGTCTATTTGTGTCTATTTTTGTGCGTGTATGTTTGTGTATCTGTGTGTGAGTGTGTGTTTGTGTGTTCTGATCTTACCAGTGGCAGTTTGATTAATAGCTAACAGTGATGTAGTCACTCTGCTCCTTGGCAATGCTGCAGCTCTGTGGGGTGCCTCTTGAGTGTGTGTTAGTGTGTGTGTGCTAATGTGTGTGTGAGTGAGAGTTTGTATTAATGGCTAATCACCAAAGTGTGCTTTGCTTTCTTTTTACATGCTGATTAATGACATAATCTTTCACCCCGGCAATATGATGATTAACGACATGATTCATCACCATGGCGATGCAGTGAAAATAAATCCACTAATTCTAGGGATCAGATGCAAGATTTGACGGGGGCGAGCGAGACATACCGGCCCGAACGGGAGAGTTAGAGGAACACAAAGAGATTAAGACGTGTGAGAAATGTCAAACTAATCAGACGGCAGGTAGAACAGGAAATGATCAAATAAAAGTTAAGAAGACAAAGGAATGAAAACCTGGAGGTTTTTATCTGATCAATGATGTCAGCCTGTCAATCAATGATGTCAGCCTGTCAATCAATGCTGTCAGTCTGTCTTTCTCCATCGTCACCTGCAGACATGACAGAGGGCCAAAAAATCCTCGTCATCGGATTCAACCAAGTCTGTCTCCTGGTCGTAGACTCGCTGATGATATCACTGGTAAAAAAGTTTTCCCACTTCCATGTGTGTGTGAGTGTGTGTGTGGATGTGTGTGTGTGAGTGTGTGTGTGTGTGTGTGTGTGTCGTCAGGTCCTCGGCTGGATCTACACTGTGATTGATATGAAACCAGATTGTTTTGGTGTTTTCTGACAGGTGGCTCTGGGAGGACGAGGGACTCCTGGATTTTATTCCTCTCCTGTGTGACTGTGCGTATATG
>VRLP01005590.1:0-35468 GCA_009660295.1 Lophius piscatorius | reverse complement strand
TTCTGTTCTGCTGCCCCTCGTCTGTGGAATGCCCTCCCTGACCATCTCAGGGCTCCACAGACGACTGACACATTTAAAAAAGGACTTAAAACTTTCCTTTTTAACTTTAATTAACATTGCTGCTTTTTGGTAAGGCTTTTATATAGTTATTATTTTATTTTTTATTGATGCTTTTATCTGCTTTTACTTTGTAGCACTTTGAGATTTGATCCAAATGTAAAGTGCATTATAAATTAAATGTATTATTATTATTATTATTATTGTATGTGTGTGATTGTATGTGTGTGTTTGTGTGTGTATATATGTGTGTCTGATTGTGTGTGTGATTGTGTGTTTCTGTGTTTGTGTGTAACTACGTGTGTGTGTGATTGTATATATGTGTGTGTGTGTGTGATTGTATGTATGTGTGTGTGTGTATGCGTGTGTATGTATGTGATTGTATGTGTGTGTGTGTGATTGTATGTGATTGTGTGTGTGTGATTGTATGTGATTGTATGTGTGTGTGTGTGTGTATGCGTGTGTATGTATGTGATTGTATGTGTGTGTGTGTGTGTGTGTGTGTGATTGTATGTGATTGTGTGTGTGTGATTGTATGTGATTGTATGTGTGTGTGTGTGTGTACGTGTGTATGTGTGTGTGTGATTGTATGTGTGTGTGATTGTGTGTGTGTGTGATTGTGTGTACGTGTGTATGTGTGTGTGTGTGTACGTGTGTATGTGTGTGTGAGATTGTATGTATGTGTGTGTGTATGCGTGTGTATGTGTGTGATTGTATGTGTGTGTGTGTGTGTGTGTGTGTGTGTGATTGTATGTGATTGTGTGTGTGTGATTGTATGTGATTGTATGTGTGTGTGATTGTGTGTACGTGTGTATGTGTGTGTGTGTGTGTGTGTGTACGTGTGTATGTGTGTGTGTGTGTGTGTGCTGTCAGGGCTGGACCCTTGCTGTCCACAGCTGTGTGTCCCCCACAGACACTCTGAGGATCTGAACCCTGCAGGGAAGAAGGGAACCGACTCGTCCAGATGTGTCAACCCCAGTACTTCATCATCGTCGTCGTCTGAGGAAGAGCATGAACTTCCTCCATCCACCAGTTGGTGGATGGAGGCATGTGTCTGTCAGGAGGTCAGACAGTTTCTCAGTGGGGTCCGTGTTGATGTGCAGACATGGAGAACAGTGAGGTCCACTCAGAACCAGCTGACACCAAGAGGACACAAATAAAAGACCTTAAAACACGAAGAGACAACAAGGACAGACAATCGACATCACGCCTCCTGGATTAGGGATTTTCACCGCCCGTCTTTAAAGTGAGCGTCTACAGACTGTTGTTGTTGTTGTTGCTTGTATTTATTCTCCTGGACTCCCCACACAGAACCTTCTGAGCTGAGCTCCTGCTGGCGCCGGATCGTGATGCTAACGCGCCGCTTCCTTGTTTTGATGAGACGTCAGTTCTGAGAGCTTCCACTCATTCTATGGAGGACGGTCTCGTACAGAACCTCGTCCCGTTAGGCCGGTTCTGGAGACGCCAGTCTCCTACGGGTTCATTCTGCACACTGCGCCTTTAACTCGCTCTAGTCTTCATGCCCATAATCCTGTTTCTAAATCCTTTTTTGCAGTTCTTAAAAAAATTTGCTTCCGGTGATCTTCAGAACATTGTCCTGCCTGAAGGTCCAACCACGACCCACTTTAAGGTTCCTGACGGAGACGTTTAGGTCTTCATCCAGTATCTGCTGGTGTTTGATGGAGTCCATGGAACCACGTCTTTAACAAGATGTCCAGAACCTTTGCAACAAAAAAACAGCCTCACAGCAACAGAGCTCCATTATATGACTTCACAGTGGGTATGAGGAGCTTTTCTCTACAGTTTTCTTTCTTGCTAGGCCACACCCACCTTACATCTTTGTTACCAAAAAGCTCTTCTTTGGTCTTCTCTGACCTCTGACCTTGTTCCAGTGAAAGTCCCGGTGGTGTTTGTCAAACCACCCGCAAAGGAACTTCAATGGAATGAAAGGCAACTATTCCATAGCTCCACCCCCAAATAAACATCAAAGGGATCAAAGGATCTAAGGCAGCGGTAGCCACATTGTGACGTCACCACTCTTTTTATTTTATTTCATTTGAATCTCTGTTAGATGCTGTCAGACACCTGACACCACCCTGCAAAGACACGGGTCCACATTTTATTGGGTCTATATTGGTCCCGGACCTGCAGACGTCAGAGATGCCGGCTCCTGATGACGGCCGTTCCGTTGACAGTCTGGACCCGATAACCTTCAGACTTCCCCGCCGGAATTCATGCGGAGACATTTATGATGATAATTAGACTCCTAACGCGGCGGTGATTACGTAACAGCTAATAGTTTATTCCGCCGTCCCGGCTGTCTTCGGCGGAACCTCAGATAAAGACTTTCCCGGAACGGCGTTCTCTAATCTTTCACATTTCATCCTCCTGCTGTGCTTCTCGTTTATTTGCTCATGCATCAGGCCGTAATCTCTTCTTTTTATTACCTCCGACAAACAGGTTAGGTTTTGATGAATGAACTGTAAAACTGAACTCAAGACTCAAGTCCGGGGAGGGTTCTGCTGTAATAAATGTCCAAACGCAAAGTGAGAGATTGTGCACTGTTAAGAGAGAGAACTAGCTCCGGTGTGGTTCCGGCTTCTTCAGGCTAATGAGTTTAAGCCTCTTGTTGTCTGGTTCTGGAGTGATGGGGAAAGCGGGCCGTGAAGTGGACGGACGGGTCTCGGCAGTAATGATGGCGTTGAATCTGTTGTGGTGAGGAGAGAGAGTTCGTCAGCTGATACCGTCAACGACGTGTCACGGTTCTGTTTGTTCTGTTGGAGTATTGTTACTGTTAAAGGTTTTACATCCTGGTTACTTTCTCTTGTTTTACCGTCTTCGTCCTGAGGTCCTTCACTTCCTCGTCTCCTGTCTCCAGCCTTGTCCCAATGCTCGCTCTCGATAAGGGAAGCAAGAACGGAGGGAGTCCCAATTCTTTAGTTTTGTCCTCCAGGAGTTCTCAGTATCGCCCTAATGGGCCCATAATGCACCCCTCCGCAAAGCCTGCATCTATTACCCAGAATCCCTGTGCTGTCGAGACGTCATAAATATCTAACCAATGCCTGGAGTTCGGACAGGCGAACCGGGAGGAGCGACACCTGACATCGGAATGTTGGGTAATGTGCGTATTTACTGCGTATCGCCGTCACTACAGTACATTACTGTGTAATTATCGCCCCCGACATCAAAAACTCCCCAATCCCCTGTGTTGTACAAGCAATCCCCCCTGATTGAACTCCTCAAATCAAATGTGAAGTTATGTCCAAAAACAGAGAGAACAAATTTGGTCTAAATCGGACCAACGGTTGAGAAATTATGGCTCGAAAACTTTATGAGATGAAGATCTCCCTCGTGTCAGAAGGTCACTCCTGTTCTTCCTCACACTAAGATCTGAACCGTGACCAGAAGGATCTGCGGCGCCGGATAATGACGGTTCCGTAACATCCCATACTTTTTCGAGGATATAAATAAACCACACCCCTAAAACGCGATCCCTGTCGGAGCCGTGAGGCCCGTCAGACGGACAGTCCGGTACCAGCTCAGAGACAGACGGACAGTCCGGTACCAGCTCAGAGACAGACGGACAGTCCGGTACCAGCTCAGAGACAGACGGACAGACGGGTTGAGACGGATGTTCAGGACGACAAATGGGGACAAGAGGAGGCGAGCAGGAGAATTTGGAAGTTTGATGGTGGCCGACACAAGAGTCATAAGGGTCAAACAGTTTTTCTAAAATCTCACTTTCTCAAAACGGTTAAGAAAGTTCACTTTTTAGTGGTTTAAAAACAGTTAAAAAAAAAACAAGCTTTAACAAACAATTTGTCGTTTTATGGTAAATGAAATAAAACACACTAATAAAAAACTATTTTACAAAATTATTTACGAAGTAAAGAACTGGAAAAAGAAAGAAGCCCAAAAACATCTGCAAGACAGAAGGAATAAGAATATATAATTACATTATACCAATTATACTATAGAATACATAATCCCCCACCATTTTACAATTACCCACAATTCAGTCTGTTCCAAAGTTGAACCCTCCCAACTGAAACACTTCTGTATTTTACACCGGTTCTAACTTCGTACGACCCTCCTAAATTATTATTTCCTTCTCTTCATGTGAAAAACGTTTGAATACACATTTGGATCGAACCCTCCGGCCCCCCCTTTGATTAAAAGAATGGAACCATCCGCCGATTCTTTCAAGGCAAAATGTTCCCTTCCTGCCTGATGCGTAAAGACGAGCTAATCAATGCTAATCCGACTTCACCTGTCGGTGGTTCTTATGTTGTGGCTGGTGGCTGAATGTTTGTCAGAGCACGTCCGCAGCTTCGCAGCGTCTTAAGCGGACTTTAATGAGGCGATGAGGAGGGAGACAGATATCCGTCTCCCTGAGAGCCTCATGCATCTCCTCCTCGGGAGACTCCGCCTCCTCCTATGGTTGCCACGGAGCCCCAGAGGTCTCGGAGTAAATCGGATGAAGGAGCCCAACGGTTCACATTTCCTCCTTTTCTGTTGATGTCCTCTAATTGAAGAGCCGAAGACGAGCTTTAATCATCATTATGTCCAAACGCTGGACACTTTCTGTCCATCAAACGTTCGTTAGGGTGATTCCTCGTCCGAGGTGAAGGATCGCATTCATCGCAAGTCCCGACAGCCGGATGTGACTTCGACCCGCTGGAAAGGCGGCTTTTTCTGGCTCCTGGCCAGGATTTCACCTCCTTCATTGAATCCCTGCACGAATCTGAGGCCGGCGGTTCTGAGGATCAGAACCGAGCCAGACCAACATCTAAACGGTGTTCAGGTCCAGACTTTGGTGAGGTGGACTTAATCTTCTGTTTGGGGTCATTGTCTCACTGCAAGAGCCTCAACCCGCGGAATAATGACCCGACATTCTTCTTCAGAATCTATATGTTTCCCCCAATGATGGCGCATCGTCCTGGTCCTGAAGCAGCAGATCATCTCCACAGCATTCCACTACCACCGCCATGTTCAACCGTAGCTCTGATGTTCTTCTGGTGGAACGGAACCATGTCTTCAAACAGTTTCCGTCCAGAAAAGAGTCTTCCAGAAGCTCTGGGGGTCATCAAAGTGGGTTGGGTCTTCCATGATGCCATTTTTTCCCCGAGTATCTATGGATGGTTGAGCCATGAACTTTGACCTTCATTGAGGTCAGTATGGCGGCAGTTCCTTTGATGTTTTCTTCGGATCTTCTGTGACTTCCTAAATGAACCTTCGCCGTGATCCAGAAGGAATGTTTTTGAAGGGGGTCCACTTCTTTGAAGGTTCACTATTGTACCAGGTCTTCTCCAAGTATAGTCAATTTGTCTCACTGTGGATCTGTGGAGTCCCAGAACCTCAGAACCAGCTCTAGAACCCTTCACAGACTGATGGATTTCAATCACCTTCTGGAGTTTCTGTTGACAAGCAGCAGCAGAATCATAATGGGCCACCAGTGGCGAGCCGGGCCCGGAGGGGGATCGATCCCTTAAAGCCACATCTGGTGATTCCATTACGGGTAAACACATCTCTTATTATGATGGATAAATACGCCGCAGTCCCACGGGAAGCCCCTCCCCCTTTGTTATTCGTGCCCATCAGAAGCCGACTCTTTACATCACTTTTTAATATTCGCCGGTTCCCCCCGGCAGCGTGTCGGCAGAACAAGCAGAACACGGGATTATGAACGATCGCCGGGAGATCCCAAAGCTGCACAGGAGACGGCGTTAACCTTTTCCCCGCGATAAGTTATGCGGACGGAACACGGGCCGACTCCAACCCGGTGTGAATACTTCCCATGACAGAAGCGTGTTCGCCGTGATGGATGTGGATGGGCTCCCGCAGGTTCTGATGGCACACGGATCTCAAATATCCAAAGACCAGCGGAGCAAATTAAATACCAGACTCCGGGGACGCCGGCGCACAAAAGCCGCGTCAAGATGGCCGCCGTAACCACACGTTTATGAACGCTAATGCTGAGAAGTAACAGAAAGAGCAGATGGTATTGAACGCCATCATCTCACGGGGGGGGGGTTGATCATTCATCATGCAGATGAATGATGAAAGGGGAAATAAGCAGAAGAAATATTAATAAATAAACCGGTCTGATCCGGGTCAGGGATTAATGAATTAACAATAAACCAAATAAAGGAATAAATCACGACGATGTAAAGACTCTGGATGAAAGAGAATGAGGAAGTTGTCAAGAGAGCATCAGGGATCAAACCATAAAACTGGGATATGGATGCAGGACTGGGGGGGGGGGGGGGGGGGGGGGTCTCAGGACGTATTAGAAATATTATTATATTAGAATTATGAATCATCTTTCTCTCATTTCTAGGAGATCATCCATAAATAATCATTGGGAAGAGGACATATGGGACTGGGTTTGGATCCTGGAGATAATACTGATATGCAAGGTAAAATATATGCCAGAACATTATAACCATCAGCCTAATAGTATTCAGGTGTCCCGTTTCGCTGCCAGAACAGCTCCGGGCCCACAACGCTTGTTTGTATCTGGCACCAAAATGTTTGCAATGTTCCTTTAAGTCCTGGAACCTGTGAGGTGGCGCCTCCTCTGGATCGCATGATGGATTGAGTTGAGAT
Organism: Lophius piscatorius; assembly: GCA_009660295.1. Lineage (NCBI taxonomy): Eukaryota > Metazoa > Chordata > Actinopteri > Lophiiformes > Lophiidae > Lophius > Lophius piscatorius. The sequence goes on along the minus strand of VRLP01005590.1, from coordinate 28,802 downwards.
CTGGAGATTCTGCAGGCCAAGGCAACACTTTGCCGGAAGAGGCCCCTGCCAGTACCATGTTTACGCAGGTTCTTCGTACCGTCACATCCAGACGAAGGGCAGGACCATCAGAACAAAGTCCAAATCATCACATTGCCTCACCAGGCTCCTGCTCTCCCATAATGCATCCTGACGCCATCTATTCACCAGGAAAGCGTCGCAGCCATATGACGTAAAAGAAAATATGATCAATCGGACCAGACTGACCCTTCCATTGTGATCCACTTCTGATGCTGACCTCATTGTAGGAGCTTTCAGGAATGGTCAGGGGTCAGAGGTCACTGTGTGTTTTCTCATCTCTCTATCAGAATCCAGCAAGAACTTTCTTTATCATCAATTAATGCCGAAGCACCGATGAACCGTGTGGATTTGGATCTTTATCATTTCTGCTAGAACCAGAAAACGTGTTTCACTTTGTCGGTGACAGTTTGCACATTCATTAAAAACCGTCTTCTTCTAACGCGGCTAGAAAATGTCACGTCCACTTTGACGCGGAGAGGGTCTCCGGCGTCGGACTCTCGAGTGTTTTAACATGCAAACATGATCTACTTTCGACCAACCGGAGAATAGTTCTGTGTGTCGGATGAAAAAAAGCACATAAAGGCACCGATTATTATTCCCCTCAATGCTCTTTGGCCACCGCGCTAGCACCTTAGCGCAGCGAGCGGATGAAGAGAAGGTATTGAATTGTGAGGATTTATCGTGACGGACGTCCGAAAATCCACAAAGAAGTTTTTGCATGAATCTAAAAATAAAGGTGAAAGTCTGTTCAAGCTCAAACCCACTGGGTCTTAAGGTCCGCGATGGTTCTCTTTAGCCGTTCTGGAGGCATTGTGATCAAAAGCCCAAACCCCCTCAACAGGTTTCTTCTGACAGGAAGGAGCAGCGGCTCCACCTCATCTACCCGAGAGAAAACTCACTGGTTCTGACCAACGCTGTCAAGGGTACGCCAAGCCAACTGGGGGAGGATGTAGCTACAACCGTAAATCTATGTTGTCCATCAGAAGCCAGAGAAATCTCTGTTCCTCGGTGTAAAAACGTAAAGTCCAACCTGCAAGGCTAAAATCAACACTTTGGCGACGCCCGCCTAACAGGAAATAACATCCCAGCTCATAGAAATATGCTAATTCCGCTAAATATCACCATTTTGACTCCATATCCACGCGCAAATGGTGGATATGGAGTCACCTACATGTCCAGATACGCCGGCATCTTTAAACAAAAAAGAAGAAGTTTCGGCGAACAGGATCGCATAAAATTAATCAAGACAGCTCTTTTCTGTCTTGTTAGCTTGTTGCTAACAAACAAACTTTTTTTCTGCCTCCAGGTTTTCCAGGCGTGTCCAACAGTGAGGAGACTCCAGGCTGGACCCAGAATCTGTGGGAGGAACTATGAACCTTATCTGTAATCCCTCGGGAGGGACATGAGGGCGATGCCGGGGAGAGGGACATCTGGAAAGCCCTGCTTGGACCGGACCATCAGCCAGACTCAGAATTGCTCAGAAAAAGCACAACTATGTAAAAACACAAAATGCCTGATCTGAAGTTTTTTAGCATAATGATGAATAGCCCTAAAAGCGCTGAGCGCGTTGGATTTAAAGAACGCCGCCGACGAGGCTGCAGCAGCCGGCGCTGCCTTCTGGGTATGAAACAGAACCCCGACTCATCACGGAGCAGAGCACAGAGGTCGAACACAGAGCCGATCGCAGCGAGAAGACGGGGAAACGCGGCGGACAGCAGGATCTAAAGCTTCAGGAAGGAAGTCAAATATCCACTGAGGCGCCGTCAGAAGAAGCGGGCCGAGGAGACTTGGACTCTGGGAAATTGCTCGGTTTGCATTCAGGATCTGAAAGAGTGAAAGACCGAAATGTGACGGCTAGGGGGACTGGATCGGAGCGACTCCAGAACGCCGGGTCTTGTTGGATGTTCCCAGTCTGCGGTGGTTAGAAGCTACCAAAGTGGCCCAAGGAAGAAGAACTGGTGAAACAGTGACACGGTCATGGGTTCCCAAGGCTAACTGGTGTGAGTGTGAGGCTATCTGGCGTTGTCTGATCCCACAGCAGCGCCACTATTGGACACGTTGCTGTAAAAAAAAACAAAAAAAACGTTTAGCAGCAAAGAAGGGACTTAAACAACATTAGGCAGGTGGTTCTAATGTTATGGCTAATTGCTTGTGCATGTTTGAGTGGCGCCTCACAGATTGAAGACTCATCTAAAGCTTTAGGAACTGGAAAATGATTTTGCATTTCATAGATTGGCTGTTTGGTTAGAAAACACAAAATTGAAGACAAATGCATAAATAAGACGAATAAACTGGAAGTAATGTTAAAAAAAAAACTTGTTTATTTATTTTAATTCAGCATCGCCATTCTGTCTTTACACCGGGTCTCCTGGTAGCTCGACTCTAGATCCACTACTTTGCGTCATACAGTTCGTTGCCTTTATATTGTTTTAGCCTGAGAGACAGGCAAGCAAACTTAAAAAGGGGGGCGGGGCTTAAGAAAGTTTTATATGTTCATCTTTTTCCCACAATGGTCTCACCATCTTGTTTTATTTTTGAACACTTATTAAATGTTATCTTGTGCACACAGGATAAATGATCTTGTGGGAGAACACGTTTTAGGAAACAGGTTATCTCATATACACAAAAGTTATTATCTTGAGGAAGTGTGATAATTATTTTTTTGTGGCAAAACACATGAAGGCCCCACTGTTCAACTTTTAAGACTGTGTCTGTTTTTACTCTCTGCACATAAACGCCTCATCATCCCGGACACCTGGACATGGTATGGTCCGAACACACAGGAGGCGGATTCCCCCCTATACCATAAACCTTAAACTCTATCAGAACATGAAGATGATTCGCTTTGGATTATTTGAATCCTCTTATTGTTTTTCCCCATTGTTCTTAATAAAGAGTGTTTTTGCAGCGCTCTCAAAAAAGACTGAATAAAAAAGAAAACCACAGGCGAAGGCTCAACCCCGGCGTTGTCGGCAGAATCAAACTATGTGGTGACAATCTGAATATCTGCATCTTAGACTAGAGGGTGGGCTTATTTAAAAGGTATCGACTCTTAGAAACAGGGCAGCATTTTTCTCCTTCACGATACCGAACAGGAAATACTAATCCGACCCAGAGAAAACCTGCAGAGAAGCTTCTCTAAATCACACGGACATTTATTAAGCCTCTACAGTGCATCGTATAATTAGTTTCCAACAGCAGCCAGACAAAAGGAATTGCTCCGAGGAGCGCAGTATTCAGCCATAGGTACAATAAAAGCCAACATTTGTTTTCGACGTACTCTCAGACGCTCCGGGAGAAAGAACCCCAAAGAGCACGACTCCTGCTTCACAAGTCATTTCACTCTACAGTTAAAGCCAACGTGACATCAGCTGTCCGCCGAACCACACTCTCCCTTTGATCCTTTATTCACCAGCTCCTTCTATTTCCACCTGTTTAACATTCACACTAACAGCTAGTATCCGTCTTCACGTCCCACGACTTTACACTTTTCTATTTAAAGCGGTACAGATTTTACACAGCTATCATTAGAATTTATTATCGTAATGTAATATAATTTCACAGCTTTGTTTTAGACGACATCCGATACCTTTTTCATTTATGATTTTTCGGCTAGGATTACGAAAACAACCTTTTATTTAACCATTTGCATAAACATAAGGCTTGGGTCACATGACCTGGTCTCTGATTACATCAGATGTTGACATTTAGGTATAAAAAAAAAACTAGACAATGATGTTAAAAGTGGAGGAAGGAAGAGTTTTGATGAATTTATGAAAAAGGCATCTCATCCTTTATTTAACCATTTGAGTCTCATTGAGATAAAAAAAAAAAAGATTTACAAGAGGAACCGATACGTATAGCATATATAGGCTTTGTCGTAATAATTATATTAATTGTACTCATAAAAATGCAGAATACTGAGCCGCCCTCAGTTTGAATCACACAAACTCTACCTTTCACGCCCACGTAATCCCAAACCTTGAAAGAATGAGGAACGTTCTCAGCTCATAACAAAATATAACAGATTCAAAATTCCATATATTATATCATAATAATATCATATATTTAATATTAAATAAAATCTGAATTCATTTTTCTGAAATATATAAAATTACTGGTCCAGCCCTAAATCTTATAAATTGGTGAATTATTTCCAATATAGTCTAATTGTCAGGAAAGTTAACCTGTAAATGTTCACTGCCCCAAAATTAGCCTGATCCTAACTACCGCATGTAAGACAATTAGCCTTAAGAAGCGAAATCTAACATATGGAAAATACTTCAGCAGCTGCTCTGCCGATATTTAGGTGTTTTTTAGGGATGAAGGAGGATGAGAAATGAATCAGGCCTTCACCCTGGTCCCCGTGAACTATCGGAGTAAAAACACGATAAGTGCAGGATAGATTTCCTCGCGGCGATTCATCTGCGACGAATTTGGACTAAATTGGTCCAACGCTTGAGAAATTAGGGCCCCGAACAATATGGGAGATAAAGTTCTCCCAAGATTCCGTAATATCCGCGACTTTCTGGGATATAAATAGAGACGGCATAAAAGGTTAAAATGACTTAATCAACCAGGAGTTGCTACATCCCAACTTTGATAAAGTTTGACTTGATTTTCGGTTTATTCCCTTTGTTCTGATCCACCAGCTGTGGACTTCACCAAGTTTGGAGCCGAAAGAGAGGACATCATCATAAATGTCCTGGATTGGAAGTCCAAAACCTTTTTCTGTAGCATCTGTATCTCCAAAGCTGCTTTAAAGCCCCTCCAATAATGTCCAAAATGCCCAAGCGTCTGCCGTAACAGCATCCATACAGCAGAACACGCTAATACCGCTAATTAGCACAATATATGCAAATTAGCATCCAGCAAATTCTAAATGTACGCATACTGTCCACTCTGGCTTACTCAACATTTGCAGGTTCTGATAACGACTCTAAGGGCTGGCTAAGAATGAGATTGAAATTAAACTGTGAAATATTCCATCAGTATAAAACATCTCACATTCCATACAAATAAATGTCTTTAAAGACAACTATCAAACACGAAATCATACAATATTGAAATCACAGTGCAACCCGTCGTCCATTCCTGTCAGGAAATGTCAATTCCTGTTCTTATTTGTGCAAAATCATTGAGCTCGTCATGCCAGCGTTTCTGTTTTCCTGATGCAGTAAGAGCATCAAGCTGCTGAAAACACTCCAAGCCTCGCCGCAGTAAAGAAGGAAGGAACCTTATTTCTGTGCTGCTGGCCTCTTGGTCAAGAAGCAGGCAGAGACAGCGTCCCCTCAGCGATAGAGACACATGCTGGTGCTCTGGTACAGATACATGTAGGCGTCGCAAAACAGACGTTTGGCCACGCCATCCATGTCTCGAGGCGCCTCGCTCGCCAGCTCCGCGGGAGACATTTTCAGGTACTTGCTGACCTCAGGACAGGCGTGGACCTCTGGGATGTTGAATCCGTCTCGCTCTCCTGGATACAGCACACCATTAGAGAGCAACTGAGCAACCGGCGGAGGCAATGAGGCCACGTCTAGGCGCCACTCACCTTCTCTGTCGGCCATGCTGTCAAAGAAGATCCAGTCTTGGCTGTTTTGGCCATATTTGATGAAGGACACGTAGTGGCTGGTCTCGATGCAGAGTACGGCGAAAAGCTCCAGTTTGTCCTTAGTCGGAGTGTGACGAGGCTCACGCCGTAAGTAATCCATAGGAGTGTCCAGAGGCTCTCGATGATGGGACCGGCGCTGAGGATGACTGTGCACCTAAAAAAAGAAAAAAAACTCTTGTATTTGGATGAGACTATGAGAACTCAAAATTCCCGAGATCAAGAGTTCATGATCTCAACTAGCGGTTGATGGACATGTGTATTAGTCTAGAGGCTACAGATTTTAGCTTGAGAAATGGGAGAAAATAGCAGCTTTAAAAAATCGATTTGGATGTCTTGGCTTACGGAGAGAATCTTTTCTTTCTGTTTGTTTTCAGAAATTGTTTTTAGGTTTCAAAATAAGTCCCCGACTTCTATAGCAGTTTGGAAAAAGTTAAGAGGATGCAAGCTGCACTTGCTAATGATCATAAACCAGACAGCAAAAACTGGTTTGGTTGAAATAAACCTTTAACTCCCAGAGTTGACCAGCGCAAAATACATTCCTTCTAAAACTGGCGTTGTCGGCAGGATCCTAACAGAACGACGACCGTTAAGAGCAAACCTCCTTTTTCTTTGCTACCAAGTCCGAGTTTGACAACAAAAACAAAGTGTAATTCAGCTAAGAGTAGAGTACAGTATCAGAAAGAGGGTTAAATACACGGATAAAATGTCAAAATATTAGAACCACTGAAAGGAGGTGAAGTCAGGATAACCTGTCAGTGGGTAGGAGCAAAAAAAAAAGAAGAAGCAAAGTTACTTTTCCATCCTGCGAGGATTTGAATGAATCTACAAAAATACATAGATGATATTCGTTTGCTTCTTCCATGTAACGCAGCTCTGACCCTTAATGGCAGCTGGAACTGGTGACGTGGGGATGAGGTGAGGTTTATCAAATGGAAGAGGGACCTGAATCCATTCCTTCTATACTTAGCAGGCCTTATGTTCCGGCTCAAGCCCAACCCTGGTGTCCAGGCAGATATAACAAACCTGAGAGGAACACGTCCTGCAGAAGACCTTGCACCCCGTCTGGCTGAAGATCGGATCTTTGAAACAATCGGTGCATTCCTCTTCGGCCAAGCTTCCACACAGCGTGCACTGCTGGGGAACTTAAAACACATGCCACATGTTGAATTCACGCCGTCCCTGTGTCATAGATTATATTCGGGCTTCACGGTACCTTCAGAAAGGAGGTTGGTGATGTCCAGCTCCACAGACGGAATGATCTTCTCAAACATCTTGAACTTCTTCCCAAAACGTGGCATCTGGAGGATGAGGCACGACGGCACCTGGACAGAAGACCACAACGACACACTCACCCCAGGAGGTTTGATCTACTGACCGTCCTTCAGCGCCACATACTGGATAATAGTCAAGAACACCGGTTGGGCATTAATCCAACAGATCCGAGACGATGACGTGATGAAGAAGTGGAAGGAGTCAATTACAGAAAACGGTCTCCCTATAGTCGTCCATCTTTTCGACACTTAAAAAGACGCCTTCTTTAAAAGCATCTTGGACCTCCAGAAATTCCTCACTTGCAATAACATGATGTCTTATTATAAAAAAATTAAAAAACTCCTATTACTGCCTAATAACTGCCTAATATTGACTTCATCACTATCAGTGGTCACAATGTTATGGCTCATCAGTGAAACATGTGCTTTTAAGAAAGAGAGAGAGCTCAAGAGGGAAGTAAAGCTCCAAACGTCATTCTAGAACACACGGCGGGACTGTGGGTTGTTATTTTTGTACGAACTGACATCAGCAGGAAGTAACGTCTGTAAAAAAAAAAAGTAAAGAAAGAAAAAAAAAAAAAAGAGAGAGAACCAGCAAGGATGTACGAAAAGACAGATGTCGCCACGTCTGTTAACGCCTTAAACTAGAATGAAAGGTTTAAATATCAAATTTCAAAAGTAAATGTAAAGGTTACATCTAAACGCTATTAAGTATTTCCACTGACCAGCAGCGTAAATTTGCATCATAGTTGAAGAAATAGTTTTGTTACACATTTAGATATAAAATTTAAATTCACACTTGAGATTTAACATTTAGATGTAGCATTAATATTTAAATCAAGATTTAACATTTAGATGTAGCATTAATATTTAAATCAAGATTTAACATTTAGATGTAGCATTAATATTTAAATCAAGATTTAACATTTAGATGTAGCACTGACAGTTAGATCTAGATTTAAGGTTTATAATTAACAGTAAGATTTAGATTTAACATATTGATGCTATATTTAAATTTAAATTTCGATTTAACATTTCGATTTAAGATTTTGGCATTTACTGTTGAATCTGGATTTAATATTTAACCTTGAAATCTAGATTTAACATTTATATTTATCTAGATTTAACATTTACATTTAGATTCAACATTTTGATTTAGGTTTAGATTTAAAATTTAGATGTAGCATTGGCATTTAATCTAGATTTAACATTTACAATTAACATTAAGATGTAGATTGAACATACTAATGCAGTATTTACATTTAAATTTAGATTTAACATTTCAATTTTAGCATTTACTGTTAAATCTGGATTTAATATTTCCACTGAAATTTAAATTTAACATTTGCATTTATCTAGATTTATCATTTCCATTTAACATTTAGATATACTATTTACTTTTGAATCTAGATTTAAAATTTAGATTTAAGATTTGTGTTCTATATAGAGCTCCAATGCTGGAGGTCAAACCTTTTTCTCGCTCAAAGCGCCACATGGGGCGGCGATTGTTGAGAGTCCAAAACCAAAGGTGGCGTGGAGAAGTATCTTCCGTCTGGCGCCAATGTGCAACAGAAATGCTTAATAGACAATTATCACAAAAGTCTTCTCACCTCTGCCAGCTTGAGTCCTGCACAGTGGAAAGAATGTTCCAGCAGCTGCTGGACTGTCGGCAGCACCAAGCTGTGGTTCTGGTCCAAGAAGATCTGATAGCAGTAACTCTCCTGGACTTTACCGCCGGCTGAGCTGAATGGAAGACAGGAATCAAAGATTTAATGGTGTTCAGGCAAAGGCGCAGGAAATAGAAGGGAGGTGCGGTGGAAGCGTACAGTTTGAGGAGAGGGTCCAGGGCGAGGATGTGGTGCATGATGACATTGAGGAACTCCTCTGGGTCTGGAGGACAACGGACACTTTTATAAATAAATAAGCTGAAGATAACAAACGAGTGTTGTTCTTCGGAAACTCCTCGGTGGAACTGACCCTTCTCGTCCGTGGTGAAGGAGTGACTGTAGCCGTGTTTCTGCAGCTGCTGCCGGAGCTTCATGATGTGTCGCCCCTCCACGAAACCCTTCCTGCAGACATCAGACAGACGGGATGACACGGAGCTAAAAGCATCTCGCGTCTGATTAAGTATCCCGCGTAAAAGCACACACCTGCGGAGGGGGTTCACAATGTCATGGAGCAGCGTTTCCTGGATCGGGGCGTCTTGAGGTTCTGTTAACTTAAACAGCATGGAGTCCAACACGGAGGAGCAGGAAAACAAACTGCGAGCAAAGACAGAGACGCGTATTTTATTTGTTTTCCCACATTCTGAGCAGGAAGTTTGGATCCAGATAGAAGTTCAAAGAAATAAAAATAAAAAAGATAAGACAGCCTATCCCTGCATCTAGACATCCCTCTTCATCTAGAATTAACAGCTATTATGTGTTGATTTCCAGAGACGGATCTCTTTAATAGGATTATAGATGTCATAACTGCAGCAAAAAAAACAAAACATCCAGTAATGTAGCATGAGAAAATGTCTTGCAATTCTGAAAAAAGATCTTGTATGTATGAGGAAAGATCTTGTATGTATGAGGAAAGATCTTGTTACTATGAGGAAAGATCTTGTTACTATGAGTAAAGATCTTGTTACTATGAGGAAAGATCTTGTATGTATGAGGAAAAATCTTGTATGTATGAGGAAAGATCTTGTTAGTATGAGGAAAGATCTTGTTACTATGAGGAAAGATCTTGTATGTATGAGGAAAGATCTTGTATGTATGAGGAAAGATCTTGTATGTATGAGGAAAGATCTTGTATGTATGAGGAAAGATCTTGTCAAGTAAGTATAACTCAGAAACTCACACGTGGGAACAAACTTTAAAATCCCCTGGATACAAACTCTGAGTTTCTGAAACCCAATTATACAATAATCTAAAAATCACTTGATTTCCGTCTACTATCGTGTGACTTGTGCTGGCGTTCGCCGTCCTGACCTGAAGAGGGCGGCATCCATGTAGCAGGAGTTGTGGTGACCTTGGATCCCCTTCATTCTTCCAATCAGGATCTGGCTCACCTGCTCCGCACTAACAGGAGGAAGCGTCTCCAGCCTCCCTGTGCTGTGATCCGTTTCAATCTCTTCAGCAACACACACACACACACATCATAATGTAATTAAACACACACACACATCATAATGTAAGCAAACACACACACACACACATCAAAATGTAAGCAAACACACACACATCATAATGTAATTAAAGACACACACACATCATAATGTAATTAAACACACACACACATCAAAATGTAAACAAACACACACACAAATACACATACATCATAATGTAAGCAAACACACACACACATCATAATGTAATTAAACACACACACACATCATAATGTAAGCAAACACACACACACACATCAAAATGTAAATAAACACACACACACACATCATAATGTAATTAAAGACACACATACATCATAATGTAAGCAAACACACACACACACATCAAAATGTAATTAAACACACACACACACATCAAAATGTAATTAAACACACACACACACACATCAAAATGTAAGCAAACACACACAAATACACATACATCATAATGTAAGCAAACACACACACACAAATACACATACATCATAATGTAAGCAAACACACACACACAAATACACACACACATCATAATGTAAGCAAACACACACACACACACATCAGGATGTAAGCAAACACACACACACACACACACACACAACATGATGTAAGCAAACAGACACACATCATGATGTAAGGAAAAACACACACACACACACACACACACACACACACACACACACACACACACACACACACACACACACACACACACTGATATAAACAAACACATGGCACCAGCTGACTGATGCAGTGCTGCCCTCTGCTGGACAGACAGCTGGATCAGAATTCTTTCAGAGTGAGTAAACTGTGAAAACCACGTTGTCAAAACTATCTGGACCCCCCTGTCGGCGTGTCTTTGTTCTTGGGCTGTTCTCCATGGTCAGTACCTTCCAATCCTGAAGAGGTCTTCGCCGAAGCGTCTTTCAGCAAACCTGTTTTCACAGTTTACGGACTCCAGAACTCCAGAACAAGGGAGAGGTTCTGACCTGCGTCTTCCTGTCCTGGCGTCTTCACATTCTCGTGGCACGGCGCGCTCTGAAATCGTGAGTCGGGACGGCAGGAGCTCAGTTTGATGAAGAGCGCTCTCTTGGGGGGACAGTTGAATAGACGCTCGTTTCTGAAGGACCCGTCCGTCACTCCTCTCTCTTCCTCCTGGAGGAAGACATGCGTGGAAGATCAAAGGCAAGGATAAAGATTAAAGAAACATAGTGCCACAGTTTAGAGCAGCTATGAATAATGAGCTGAAACAGAAAAACGGTGAACCGGGCCAGAATCTCAGAAACCCAGTAATCTAACCAGCCCGGTAACCATTACCAGCTCTAGTCCGGCCGTGATCTCCTGTCGGTCTGGTAAATTGCCGACCCAGCGGATGATTCCAAACGCACTGCCCGTCGCCAGAGTCACCTCCACCAGAGAGTTGACGGTCAGATCCGTGTACAGATCCTCAGGCTCCATCAGAGAGGCGCCGAGGTCCAAACTCTCCGGCTCTGCAGAGAAGATTTAAAGATTTAAGTCAGACTTTATATGGAGAACGTGCGACGCTTCATCTCGTAAAAGAGCGGCTCAAACCTGCGGGCACCTCCCCTTTAGCGATGCAGTTCAGGGGAAGTTCAACTTCGCCACCCGTCTTTCCGTTCTCATCTTTGTCCTGAAAACAGCGACAGACTGGATTTAGAAAAGTCCGGTCCTCTCCTGTCAGCCTGTCCATCAGCGTAGCAAACATAGAAGGGGCTCAGAGCCCATCCTTGGTGCGGTCCCACCCACTCCTACTGCACACCTCACCGCTGTGATGCTGCTCGCCTATATATCCTGTTCCACTCTGACACTTCCTCACGCAATCCCACAATTCCTCCCTCGCCACAGAAACACCGTGAAAAAGAGAACAGTAATGAAAACAACCACTAGATGGCCCCAAAGAGGCCGTGAACAAATACTGACCAGCAGAACCGAAGTATGGCATGACTAGAAATGAAGTTAGATTAAGTTGGTTCTTCTGAAACACAAACGGTTACTCTCAAAAAGAAAAAAAGGAAATTGCATTTAAATATTTGACACAAGGCGATTGATCTTTCGAACTTACGGTGGAGATTCGAACCATCGTCTGTCCGTCGTTTTCCTGCACGCTCAGCACCATCCCATGATGGCACTTATTACTGATGAAGTACGTCACTCTGTCCCCGGCTGACAGCCCCTCTGGTTCTCCTGGGCGAGGAGGAGTCAAGGAGCTGGGAACCACCGGCCGGAGTCTGGAGAACGGGACAAAGACCCCGCAATCTTTGGGGCAGCTGAATAACTTTTTATATTTGTGGGCGCCGTCCGTCTTCCCCTTCCCCTTGTCTTCTCCCTGCGTGGAGAGGAGCTGGAGTTAAAGTCCGTTACCCTTCTGTAGGTTACAGCCAGAAAGACAGAAATGGAAAGTGGAGATCCAAGTTCTGGAACTATAAGAGAAAAATGGACCTGAATGATGTTTTGAAAAGCAGCATCGTCCCAGAGAGAATGGTTCTGCCAGAACCTGAAAGTGTTTTCTGTTGATTACCTTCAATAACAGGGTCATTTATCACCGTTTTACAGCGAGACGTTACCGTTGGAGGTTTTAAAATGATATTTTTCGACGAAGTGAGCGCCACTAACGGAGCAAATACAGAAATAATTAGCAGGTAGTTTTAGTAAATTAACGCTCCAGTAGAAATGTGAGATAGAAGGAGGTAGTTCCCAAAGTCCAGTCTAGTCTGAGAAGGTTCTGCAGAAGAACGTTCAGACTTTAGTGCATATTTATTGACCTTCAGAGCCACCGTATTAAAGTCCCACCTGTAGTTCAACGCCAAAGAACACCCCCGATAAGGGACTGTGCGAGGATGTCTCCGTCAGTCTTCCGATGTAGCGAACGACGCCTCTCATCGTTTGCCCTCCGTCATCCACCGTCACAGCAGACCCCACGGTGAGCGCCAGTGCTGCTCGCAGGGCGTCCCTCTCTCTGAAACACCTCAGCCTCTCCGCGTCATCCGGCACCGCCAGCAGCAACTCGGCTTCCTCTGCGCTCAGCTCCTCCATGCTGCTCAGCTCCACGGACTGATAGGACGAACAGGGGTCCAGGAAGTTGACGCACAGCTTGGCGGGAGGTTTATCCGGCGCCTCCGGTTTGTATGTGTATTTACTGATGGAGCAGATGCGGCCATCGTTGTCGTTTCCTGCTGAGTTCCTGCATACGATGAAGTACAGGTTGTGCGACGCCATCTTGGAGCGGTCGGGAGACGTAGCTGGGAAACTGTAGGGAGAAGAAACACCCTGTTGGTGATGAAGACACACACAGAAACTCCAACCTCTCACCTAGTAATCTAAACTAAACTAACTAAAAAGTAATGAAACTCTTTCTGATAGTCAGTCGCTGCACGTAAACGCTGTTTCTGAGAGCTCTGTGTTTGAGTGGTATCTGTGCATGCCCAGCGTCGTGACGCATTTTAAATAAGGCGACTTCAAAACAGCACCGGTCTACATCGGAGAGTCGTTCAATCATCTCAGAATAAAACTTTAATCAACAACGAGTGAACTTAATAATGACCCTAACATACACAGAACCCCAAACTACAATAAACAGGGTGATTATACCTGCTGAAGAAAACTCTCAACCAGACACCTTAACAGCTTTTGGTTGTGACATTCTGAACGTTTGTTCACGTTGCCATGGCGACAACTGTAGTCAGTATGGGCAAGTTCAGCAAGTACAATCCACTTTGTTTACTTTAGCTTTGGGTTCTGGGCAAATTGTGTTGTGGTGGGCTTTCGCAGCGTGCGTATGTTGTGAAAGTGATGTTTTTGCGCGTTTGCTCCTGTCGGCCACCGTAGTTGTGGCTTTCGCAAAGTTTTGTCCAAATGCTGTGCATGTGTTGTCAAATTGATGAAGATGTATACTTAATTTTTTTTTAATCTACAGCCATTGTGCACCTGTAAGTTACTGTGATTCTGTATATTGAAACAAAATGAGCTGTGATTTAATACTACGAAAATTATCCTGACAAAATGTACCTTGGCTTAACTGACGGATGAATAGGATGTGAATGTTTTGGTGTTAAGATAAAGAAAAAAAGAAAATGAAACAGGAGTAAGTACAATAAGTCTAATGTTTTTGTAGCACTCATGCTAGCTGGAAAACTAGCTTCCACCTTTACCTTTAAACGGGAATTAGCTCACACGAACGTACATTAAACACTTTATTCACATTTCTTCAAATTGATTTCTTTATTTTCGACTGAGTAACTGTTAGCTGAAGTTACCTTGAGTCGTGAGGAAGATTAAAGTTTGCTTTCTGTTCAGTCTTTATGTCAAAGCCTGCGGATGTTTTACTTCCTCTTTCACTTCACGCCACAGCTGCGTGAGTCAAAGGTCAGGTGACGTCATCGACGAATCAGCGACAGGCTAACGACCTCCTGACAAATCTGTACTTTAATGTTATGTTTTGTAAGTATGTTGGTTTTAAAGTAGTTGACAGGAAAGAGGAAGACTCTGAGAGTTGGTTTGTTCTGCCCCTGAGTTCAGACTGACAGGCAGGTTTAGTCACGTGGTGCTCCGCAGAAACCCTTTTATGCCTCATTCGTAACAACGACAAATCTCACTCAGCATAACAAAGTAGGATTAAACTTAAACTTTATCGGAAAACATTTGTTTAAATGTTTAGTGTGTAAAAATGCATAATATATATAACCTAAACAAATAATAAATGTATGAATTAATTAAAAAAGCAAATCTGAAAAATAAAATATTTCTGACTCACATAGATGAGATCAAATAAAAAATGGAAATAATATCATTAAAACAAAATAATATCAGCCATTCCTCAAAAGTTGTCAATCAATCAATCTATCTATCTATCTATCTATCTATCTATCTATCTATCTATCTATCTATCTATCTACTTATCTATCTATCTATCTATCTATCTATCTATCTATCTATCTCTCTCTCTCTCTCTCTCTCTCTCTCTGTCTCTCTCTCTCTCTCTCTCTCTCTCTCTCTCTCTCCATCCATCTATCTATTTACAAGACTCAAAAAGATAAAAATGTAACTTATGATCCATAATTTATAATATAATATAATAATGATATGTTATAATCCTTACAATTATTATTATTATTATTATTTTTCATCACCTCTAAAAAGGAAGGAGGTTATGATTTTCAGTCTTTTTGAGATGATTAAATGAAAAATACATTTTTTCAAAAATAAAATAATAAGCAATCATCGCAATGTGGCGAGACGCTCCCTGGAAACTGTGTCTCTTTATTGATGCCTTTGTTCTTCTGATGTTTTATATTAGAAATATCACTTGATCTATTTGTGACAAGTACATTAAAATAAAAAAAGATAGAGTATGTCCATGGACAAAAAAAAAAGAAGAGATGTAACATTCAAATGCGTGACATCTTACCAAGAGGAAGGTTTTGGCATATTCTAGAGACGATTACATTTTGGTGATGTTTTACAACATTCAAATTACTATTAAAAATATCTTAGGTGTATTTGGAGGAGGTGACATCACTGTGTGGTGAAAGTGTTGTCTTGAAAGTCTCTCTCTTTTGGTTTGGGGCCCGGTGGGCTGAGCAGAGACGCTGAAGTGGAAGGCGCAACAGAAGAGCATTCCCAGATGATTTGAAATATACTGAAAACGATATATTTGGAGTTTTAAATAGATCTAGAAGCTGGAAATAACTCATAAATTAATAGAAGGACCCAATGACATAAATTGATATTTGATCTTAAATTGTGGAGTCATTTGCGAGTAATTTAGACAAGTCAGAATGATTTGATAGATATCTTGAATAAAAGTTCAGACTAGTCATAATTTATTTAATAACATCAAAATGATGTTGTTCATATCTGTGATGTGAAATCTGGATAGTCAAATATACATCATACACCCTTACTCAGACGTACAATAGAATAGAACTGAACCCCCAGAGACAAAAGTCTCGGGACCCTCACCTTTATAGTGAAGTATAGTGAAGGGTTCATGCGAGAGTGAGAAAAACGATAGGGTCTGGAACATTAAGTCCCTGGGGTTGCAGCTATACACTTCTCAGGCGACCCAGAGGAGGCCTTAGCCATGGCTATTGAGAAAGTCCTATTGGATGGATTTTTTATTAAAGCTTTTGAGGACCTACTAAACAGAATCATTTAACATGATGCAACAACATGTTTTATTCAAAACACATGCTTTACCAAAAGGTTGAGCTAATCTAATCAAAATGAAATATGTTATTATTCTTATTATTATTCGTATTAATAAAAATATTTTTCATGAAATACAAAATTTCAGATTTTTTTTTTCATTTTTTGTCTTACTGTTTAAAAACATGCTTGACCAAATGATTTGTCATCTTATGGTAAAATTGAATTAATAAATGCTTTCTTTGGGTTTCGCTGCTGCATCCCTGCAAGGAAGTACCAGGTTTGAATCCAGCTCTGTGTGGAGGGTGCAGTTTCCCCCCCATATCCATTAATCCATAATGGTGAGATTGTGATTCGGATCATTTTTCAGTGCACACCTAGTAAGTAATGTCACTGGTAATTTGATCAGATCTTCATAATAAAGTAATTTAGTCCTGACAGGATATTTTTGGTGTCAGAGTGTTGATGGGCTCAGTTACGCTTTGTCACGCCACTTTTCACACCCTCATATTTTATTCCTAAAAAGGTGAGTAGCACCTCTGATAATGCTTGAGTGTGAACAACAAATCAAACAAATGTTTACTGTTGATATCGGCAGGAGCGCTCTCTAACGTAGTGGTAAGCAGCACACTGCGTTGAGATATACTGCATGATGCGTTCAATGTCTTCTCAACAACCAGTTTCGGACAAAGAAGAATATTGTTATTGTTATTATTATAATTATAATTATAATCATAATAATAATAATAATAATAATAATTATTATTATTATTATTAATATTATTTCAGTGTCGGTTTTAATAATAATAATTTATTAATTTTGTGTTAAACCCCATGACGTTTGCAATGTCATGTTAAAGCCAAGCCTGGCCGCCATTACCCAGGGGACGTTCCTACAATCACGATCTCTTATTGGTCAGAGCAAACTACGTCATCTTTATGTGCCCGTTTCCGTCGATCGTTGATGACGCAACGCCTCGACTGAAAACATGGCGGAGAGAGAAGCGCTGAAGAGGGAAATTGAACTACTTCAAAGTAAATATCTTTTTTTTTCGCTGTTAGAACGCTTATTTTCGTAAGAGGAACTTTATGTAGAGGTTTTAAATGATTGGGTGACTTAAATTCAGAATTGTCGCGTGCCAATGGTCTCGTGTTTTTTTTTTTAGTTATTTAGAAGCATGAACGTTAACCATTAGCATTACCTATATAGCTTGTTAGTCATCAGTTTTGCCATTAACAACCTCAGACTTAGAAACTTCTCCTCGTTTTAATTCGTCTGGTTGTATTTTGGTTCATGTCATGACTCCAAGGACAATTATAATAATGACCATGAAATCTGTTAATAAACATTAAGGTATGACCATTGGTGAAATTGAAGCACCGTTATGAACCGGGACTATTTCACTGTATGAACCTGGACTATTTCACTGTATGAACCTGGACTATTTCACTGTATGAACCTGGATTATTTCACTGTATGGACGTGGAGTACTTCACTGTATGAACCTTGACTGTTTCACTGTATGGACGGGGACTATTTCACTGTATGGTCGTGGACTATGTCACTGTATGAACCTGGACTATTTCACTTTATGAACCTGGACTATTTCACTGTATGAACCTTGACTGTTTCACTGTACGGCCCTGGACTTTGTCACGTTTTGGATAGTTTAAATTTGGTAACTAAGGAGACATGGAAAAAAAGCGAGAAAGCCAAACCACTAGAGTAACCAAAGTAACACATTATTGAAATCTAAATGAATTAGATTGCTTTATTTAGGAAAATCTCATACAGAAACCTAAAATGCGTTATCTCGTAATGGTGAAGGCAAACATTATCTTAACACGTTGTGAGGTTTAGTCCAAATTTGCTGCATATGGATTTTAGCGAGGAGATGTATCTTGTATGTATCATATTTTACTCTAATTGTTAATATTTTAATCACTAGGGGGAGACCTTTTACAACAAAACAAAGAAAAATGGAGCCTAAAAAACTAGTTTACTGTATTTATCTTCATTACTTAGTTACTACAGGATCTGATCCTAGAGCAGACCGCTGTCTTCATAGAAACAGTTAGGTTGAATCAATATGGACTATTTGAGATTATTAATGAGTCACATTTAAATTTAGTTCTCCAATAAGGGGGATTGCTTGTACAACGCAGGCAATGGGGGGGCTTTTCAGGGATATACATACCCTTGATGTCAGAGATGACAGCGTAGGGTTAGTTTATGAGTTGTTGCCAGACTCTAAATCTACCAGAAACTCCTTCAGCATCTCTGAACTACACTCTGGAACCATTAGTCTATCTTAATTCTCTTGTTATAATCCAACTGTAATTGTTTTGCCCACGTGTAAAGAGGATGCTGGAACAACCAAGAAACCAACAGAGGTGGAGAGCTTTAACATGTACTGGAGTTTAAGAACATGGAAAAGATCAATCTCTGCTTGAATTATAAGATGGATACACAGATAGATGGATAAATACGTACTTGTTCTGTCGCAGCAGTTACATTCAAGGTCACTAAGTGGAAAGGCAAGAAAAATAAATAAGATTTATCGGAATAAAGTTACATCCGAAAAGCTACGGTTGAGGGTTTGGTTTATAACGAATGACTGTAAAGAGAAAGAAGAACAGTGCAGATATTGGTATGGGAGGAAGAACTGATATAAATCAATAATAACTACAGACATTACATGACTAAAAACTTGTGCAAAAGTAACGTTTTGAATTGCCCTTAATTTAGATTTTGTGGTTATAACATAATCATTTTCATGCCAATATATTTTCTTAAAAACCGCTGAAGATAAAAAAAATGGAATTTTATGAATAGAGTCATAGATTTAATTTGAAAATTCAACTGCAGTAAAGTAATTTGTTTCTCTAATTTGGTGGGGTTCACTGATTACTACGTCTTTATAATTGTTTAATGGTCTTTTTTTTTTTTCCATCCCTAGACCTCATCGATAGACATAAGAGCGTCCACGGCGACAACCCCTTCCCCAGAGCTGAGCAGAGGCTGCCAGAAGGTTCAGCGTCCTCCAGAGGCCACGCTGCATCTGTGGTCCGTGCTCACAGCTCCAGAGGAAGACCCTACTTTCATCACAGCCAATCAACCTGGAGGAAAACGTACTCGCTGAGTAACAAGAACCCCCAGCCCTCCTTCTCGACCTTCTCCTCCGTCCATCAGTCTCACTCCAGAGGAACTCCTCACGGCGCGTCACTGCCCAAACATAGCAGAGGAGCCGGACCTGCCGATTCATCTCCAGGGATCTCTCAGCAGAGGAGAGGAGGACATGTGACGAATATTACATTGACTGAGAAAAACTGCACGAAAGAGGATCCCAGAAAAATTGGAGCCTATGATGACAGAAGAGGAGATTCAAGCTCAACCAGCGCGCAACAGGAAATACTTCTCAGACGGACTGAAGGATCTCTGGAGAAGAATGAAAGCAGATGTGTTGTCCTGCCGGAACTGAAAGCGAGTCTCCCTTCAGAGGTGCCCTTATTACAGAGTTTAGCGAGTAAGCCTAAAGTTCAGATCAAACCTTCACAGAGAACAAGCACTGAATCTAAAAAGACGACCAATACTCTGACTGCTGATGAAGTACCATCCCTCCCTTTAACTCCAAAAAGAACTTCCTCTCAAGTCGGTGCGTCTTTTTTGAGCAACTCCAAGTTCACTTGGGTTAAAGACCGTAATGTCGCGGCTAGTACCTCGCCTTCAGGGGGACCTTTGACTGTGGCCCCGATCCCAAAAGCAGCAGCAGCCAAAGGAGGCTCGCCCTCATTCACAGTCGGCAAGAAAACTCCCTCCAGGAAGCTTCCTCGCAAGCAAACCCTGGTTACCAAGACCTCCAAGTACAGATGGGTATCCTCTTCTGGTGGGGCCCACCCTAAAACACCACGAAAGTCACTCTCGCCAAAAATCCGGGTGTCTCCCCAGGGAGCCCTGGAGAAGGGAGAGGCAGCAAAGAGGCTCAGAGCAGTCTCCTCCCCCCCTGCTAAAGTCAAAAGGGAAAATTCGGTTTCCTCTACTAACTTCTCACTGAGCAGTCGGTACCGCTGGAAGGCCGGGGGTCAGGGCACCTCAGCGGCAGCGGCAGGAGGGGCAACAGTGGCCCGCCGTCGATCTGCCTTCCACTGGACATCAGAAAAAGGCAACAAAGGAGTGAAAGGAGGAATTATTGGGTCTCCATCTATAGCCCAACGTACCGGCTACCCCCACTCCTCATCTTCTGGTGGGTTCAAGCTGCGCAGCAGGATGAAAATCATCAGGAAATCCCCCAGTAGGCAAGTACTGACCTTAGATTTAGTTACACTAAGGTTTATTTATGTTCTAATGATGGTCTTGATCTGGATCAATGTGTTTGTACATACACCGGTAAGCCATAACATTATAATCAGCTGCCATCCTATTACAAAGACCTCAGTTTGCCCCCAAAATAGCCCTGACCCTGGCCCGGATTCTGGAAACCACCAGACCTCTGAAGGTCTGCTTTGGTATCTGGTTACAAGACGTTAGCAGCAGATCCTTTAATAGCTGGAAGTTGTGAGGTGGGATCTCTAAGGATCAGACTTGTTGGTCCAGCACATCCCACAGATGATGGATTGGATTGACATCTGGAGAATCTGGAGGCCAAGTCAGCACCTTGAACTGGTTGTTGTGTTCCTCAAAGCCTTCCTGAAGCATTTGTGCTGCTAGTCACCCGACCGTCCACATGATGTAAAAGAGAACCCAATCCATCATACCAGACTATCTTCTTCCATTGTTCTGCGGTTCTGTTCTGATGCTGGCGTGTCCAATGTAGAAGCTTTCAGCAGTGGACAGGGGTCCGAGGGTCATTCTGACTGCTCTCTAGCTACTCAACCCCTAGCCCAGCGCGCTTCAGTGTGTGTTCTGAAACCCTTTCTTTCAGCATAAGTTTTTCACTAATTTGTGATACAGTAGTTCTGCTGTGATCTAGCCTTCGCTCCCCACACGTTTCAATGAGTCTTTGGCGCTCATGACCCTGGTTCTCCTTCCTTAACAACTTTGGTAGCCACCAATCACTATAGACCAGGAACACCCAACTAGACCTGCAGTTCTGGAGATACTCATCCAGTTGTCTAGCCATCATAATTTGTCTCTCAGATCCTTGCGTTGTCCATTTTTCCTGCTTCCAACATCAGATTTAGGACAAAATGTGTCCACTTCCTGCCTAGAACATCCCACCCGCTGACAGGTAACCATTGTAACTAGATGGTTGGTGTTATTCTGACTTCACCTGACGCTGGTTATAATCTTATGGCTTATCGGTGTAAATGGATGAAATAATAGCCTCCAGTGTTTGTCCTAAAATATTTTTCTCTCTTGCACGCTGTTCTACGACCACAGTGGAGGTGGGTCCTCGCCGCAGGGACGGGTCTTGACCAGGACCCCCATAGGAGTGAGGAGGTCACCCTCCAGGGATCTGGTTGCTTTCGGTAGACACAAGCTGAGACGGCTCTCCCCCTCCTACTCGAGAACAAGTAAGGAAAAAAAGCGAATAATTATTGGGCCGTTATTTGAACCCGAGCAGGAACCGTCGTGTGCCAGAACCTATTGTACCTGGTCCGTTTCTTCTAATGTTATTATTTTACCTCTCTCAGAAGATTCTCCTTTTTGGGGCCTTTCTTTTGCACTAAAGTCATGAAAGTTTGCACATATATCAGCTCGAATGAGCTGTCAGTCAAAACATCATCTAAAGAAAATAAGACTATGAGGTCGAAATGGAGCATCTAATCTGGATTAATGTAGAAACGCGTGGTTATTCTGGATCAATGTTTTTACAGGAAGACATAAAGGAATCCTCACATATGGAGTGGGTGACAGTTACATCCTGTGGCCACTTGGTCGTGCTATAACAACTTGTGTTTTAGCAAATCACCTACCAGCCTGTGAACACTGTTGGAGAAACATGGCGCTAAAGGAACTGTTAATCAATTTGACCATGTAAGCTCTCAGAAGAACAAGCTGCTCTTCTTATTCTTTATTCCAGTCCCTGTGAAACTTGTGAGACCTGCTTCTTTCTTTCTTTGTGTATCTTTATTGTTGTTGTTGCCAACTTGTTTGTTCTGTAGTTGCCAGAATGTTCGGTGCTCTTTTTTTCTTGGCTCACATGTTGATGCCAATGTTGCTTTTTGACTGAGTTCATTTATTTCTTAAATGGATATTGAAGTTGTTTGAATCCTCGATCCTGCTGCCCATCAAACATCTATTAAACTTACAGCTTTCACTAAAGTTCAGAAAAGATTAGGCATAACAAGCCATTATTTTATAATCAATTATGAGAGGATTAAAAGGATCTTTGTCCGACCATGTCAACAATCTCTCGCCGTGTTTTATTTATTTATTTTTGCACCAAATACATAGAGAGAGATATTCGAGTCTTACTGTTTTCTAAGTAACACATTTCAGGTTTTCATTCCAACAAATTTGCCAACGGTAAGGGATTCAGTGTAGAGGAGCACCGATCGATCGGTGCCGGGAGGTCTAGTTTGATGTAATCGGCAATCGACCGATCAGCCTCCCTGGGGCTGGTTACATGCGTGAGCCGCAGGACACTTTAAGAGGTGTGGAGGAGTCCATGTCTCTGTGAGTCAGAGCTGTTTATATAGCAGAAAGGGTCACAATGCTACCGATCATATTACATCCTGGATGTTTTATAGTTTATACTGATGAGATTTTAAATATTACTGACGTTTCATCTTCTCCTCAGCGAAGGTTTTTGTTTGGGTGACACGTCATCTTCAGATGGTGTTTGTCATGGCTAAAGATGTTGTCCAGGCCCTGATGGTTCAAAAAAAAGCCGCAACTTTCAATATGATAACACATAATAATAATCCACAAACAGAGATATTTACTTCTTTTGAGCATTTTTAGCTGCCTGGGTCAGTTTTTAGTTCCAATGTTGAATAATTTTAGTTGCTCCATTTGCCTCTGAAAAATGGAAGCAGAACTTCCTACTTCATTATTTAATTGTCCTCAAATGTGACCCCACACCTGACACCTGCTCATGATGGCAGAATTACAGCCTTAGGCAGTGATTCTGACAGCAGCATCTGGAGGCGTCTCCACTAGAGGGCAGCATCTCTCATCCTCATGCAGTCTTTGTGCTGCTGCTGTCACCACCCAGGCTGTAAGAGGAGGATGGGGGAGCTTAGTTGATTGCCCAATTCAGCCGTGATGGTGAACAAGTGCCGATAGCGGGTAATTTGCAGAGGTGGAGGGAGGCAGCGCCGCTGCTATCAAGCCGTGGCACTGCTCTCCCTCCAGTAGATAAAAAGGAGCTAATGCATAATTATCCTTTTGCAAATTGGATTGTTTTAACGAACTGTAGAATATGGGCCTAACCTGATGGAAAGCAATCATGGTTTTTACGGCCACCTCTCCCCCTCCCTCCCTCCCTCCTTTTGCCCCTCCAACCCTCCGGTCATGCTGCGCGTACCCCACGCGCCTCCTGCCCATCTCGCTGTAATCTCCCCTACTCAATGGAGTCAGAAGACATTAGAAAAGCCATCGCTATTAACATTAGGCTTTTATTCGTCCCCGTGGCTCCCCTTCTTCTAAATTCTTTAACTTAACACATCCTCTCTCGCACCTCGTCCAGCCGTCCTCTTCATCATTTCTCCATGTATTTCACGTCATGCCTTGCAGCGGGAACACGCACATCTCTAATTAAAGACGGCGATTGAGAATCAAAGACACGGGAAAGGTGGAGCGGGGGGTGAAACGCAGAGGAAGATGGAGTGAGGAAAGCTGCTCGCAGCCGTCTGGGCCTCCGATAAGAGCCGCTAATAAAGAGCAAATTGAATTACTAATGACGGGAAGCAGAGTCCCTATAGATGAGCCCGTTAAAAGCAACCCTTATGACCACTCACACATGCATGATTATACACTCGCAAACAATGTGTCTTAATTTCCTCCTGAATGGCCAGCTTTGGCCCCTCCGAGCTGGGGGGTTTTCTGAGCTCGCTTATCTGGGGTTTAATTTAAAGAGGGTATAAACCTAAGCAAGCAGTCGGGGCTTTAATGAATCCAGAGGTGTGTGTGAAGGTATATATGTGTATGTATATATGTGGGTGTGTGTGTGACACAAGTGTCTACTATTATACAGTTCAGTTCTATGAAAAAAGTATTGGACCTCTACTTTAAGTCACCTGTTTTTGTATATATTTCATACTAAACTGTCAGATCCTCGAAGAAAATGAAATGTTAAACAATCTGAGTAAACTCAACAGAGAATATTTAAGACTTTGATTTTATTTGGCAAGGCAAAAAGGTTATCCAATATCTGAAACGCTGGTGTAAAAAGCTACTTGTTCAATCTTCCACCAACCTCGTCCTTCTGATAACTGGAGATCAGTGTCTTGACATCACTGTGGTGGAATTCTGGCCCATTCTTAGCAGAACTGCTTTTGTGCGGCAACTCTGAAGGTTTTGCTGATACAGGACCCAACGCTCACGTGCCACAAGACTGAAACGCACCTTTATTTTCCCCCCAAGCTCTTAATATCTTAAACAAGGTCACGCTCTTCTCAAATGTACTTTTATTTGTCAGTCTGGACTGAGGGAGTCCAGTTCCTTTGGATGTTTTGTGACTGCCTGAATGCTACTTCACCGTTCTCATGTAGCAGTTCTTGGAGGTGTTCCACTTCCATGAAGATTGACTTTTTGTTCCTAGTCTTCTCCATTTGTCGATAATGTGTCTCTATGTGGATCTGTGGAGTCCAAGAGTAGTAAAAAGAGTGTTGGAACTCTTCCCAGACTGAAGGATTTCATTCAGCACCTCATCTCTTCTGGAACCTCTTTGGACTTTGACATTTTGTGCTACTGGGGTTCATCATGTCAGGTGACTTTACCGGCCTCTCAAGAATGTTCCGGCACTTTTTCTGAAAGCAAGGCTGGGTGGAGTTGGAGGTGTGCTTGGAATCTTTGTCCTTTTGGACTAGTGACACCCTAGCCTCAGCTGGCTCACAGATGTTGAGAAGTTCTTGAAGGGCTTTATTCTTCCTCCTCCTCGTCTGTTTACCCTGATTTTTCATGTGTCAGCGTAAACGACCAAAAAAGGTTCTGTTTTTAGCTGTATGCCCTTATCTATGGTGTTTTTAACAGAACAAAAACAAACATTACACACTGTCATCAGCGGTTATAAATATACTGACATGGGAGTCTCACCGTTGTTTAACTGTTTCGTTGGACTCTACATCGAGAATTACATCGAGAATTAAATGTATTATTATTATTATTATTATTATTAAATCAAAATCCCTTCAAAGTTTGAGTTTCCCCGCGCGTTTTTTTTTATCGGTAGTTTTAAACTTCACTTAAGACGAGTTGTGCTTGATGTCCTCCGTGGTTTAAGCGTGTTAGAGTGTACCACCGGAAAAGTAATGCATAGCCTGAGGCAGCATAGGGCCTGTGTAGGCAGCATAGGGCCTGTGGAGGCAGCATAGGGCCTGTGGAGGCAGCATAGGGCCTTATGGAGGCAGCATAGGGCCTTATGGAGGCAGCATAGGGCCTGTGGAGGCAGCATAGGGCCCGTGGAGGCAGCATAGGGCCCGTGGAGGCAGCATAGGGCCCGTGGAGGCAGCACAGGGCCCGTGGAGGCAGCACAGGGCCCGTGGAGGCAGCATAGGGCCCGTGGAGGCAGCATAGGGCCCGTGGAGGCAGCATAGGGCCCGTGGAGGCAGCATAGGGCCCGTGGAAGCCTCCATAGGGCCCCCAAGGCCCAATGCTGCCTTCATAGGCTGTCCGTTATGGCAGTGTTTTGTTTTGGATGTGGAAAAAAACTTACGTCTGTATGTTTTAGTTGGAACCGCCGCTCTCCTACTCCGGCAGTCCACCCACCGTTGCTCTTTCAGCATAGGCTTACCAAATGCCACTCCCCCTCCCCTCACCTCATCTCACCCCCTCCCCTCACCTCACCTCACCCCCTCCCCTCACCTCACCCCCTCCCTCAGGCATCCTGTTAGCGTGCCTACAGTGATCCCATTTATTTGGGCTATAAATCATAGGTGCTGCTCTGCATGGCGGCCGTGCTCCTTTCAGTGATGCGTACGAACACACAGCTGTACGTACGCACACAAATGGAATACTGTCAACAAACCGACCAGCTGTGTTATAATAGGAGGAGTTCAGAACTTTTTTTTTTACAATCTACAATCTTTATGAAGCGGGTCAAATAATGAATACTTAATAAATAATTATTTAGGGTGACACAGTTTGACTGTTTTATCCAAGAATTCAGTCATCATGAAAGAAGTAAACTCTTTAATTTGGCTTTTGTCAATTTAATGATTTATGAATAGTATGAATCTGATTCATTTGTGTGTTACTGTGTGGTTTTAGTTATGAATGAGTGAACTATTCTCTCTTGGTTCCTGTTAGTCAGGAGTTTGGGGGGGGCGATTTGTTCAGAATTCCAGAATACCTGATAGAGGTCCAAATTCACAATCAAAATATATGACTGTATAAGTACATCAAAAAGTATGAAAGAGCTAGAATCAATCCATCCACTTCATTCTGCTTCTCCAGGGTTGGGTTGTGGTGGCAGCCGGCTATAAAAGCATCACAGATGTCCCCCTCAACAGCATTTCTCTCCAACTCATCCGGGGAGATCCCCCAAGCTTTCCCAGGCCAGTGCAGATATATAGTCCCCCCAGTAGGTTCTGGGTCTACCCCGGGGTCTCCTCCCAGACGTGCTTGAAAAACCTCCATAGGGGAGGCCTCCTGGAACCTCAACTGGCTTCTTTCAATGCCAAAGAGCAGCGGCTCCACTCCAACCTCCTCACCTGTTCTCTTCTGAGCTCAGGCAGCCTGAAGGAAGGTGAAATCAAAACAGATGTATGTTTCCTGATTTTATTCATTTTAATTAACCGGCTCTGATATAAAGTTTTGTCACAACGTTTTTTTGAGTTGTACTCCAGGAAATGAAATGTGACGAAACAAATACTTATTTGTCTTCTTTGTTGTCATCACAAACATGTCGTCACATGACGTCCAAAGGAACAGGGTGATGAATACAGGAGAATAATAATCATTTTTAGTATCTAAGATAAAGAACTGAGTGTGTAAAATGGTTATCTACCTTAAATACGGCGTAAAAGATCTAAAATAGTGAACACATTCTTAAATCCCCTTCCTTACTTTGTTCATGGCCTTAGGTTCTAAAAATTCTCTATTTCTTCACACATGACACCTGTTTCACACTGGATGCCATTCGGTTTGCAGCGCTGCCCAATTTATTCTGACCTGCCATCAGTGAGGTTAATTGTGAAACCCTGGTGACTCGGTGTGGAGCCCCCCGGTGGGATTCCATCCCCTGATCCCTGACTTACAGGAACAGCCGTAGTCTTCTCTGTTATTCTACAGGAAGTAAGTTTTTATCAGCGTTAAGACATTATACTTTCATTGTTTCAGTTGATGTGTGTGTATATATATATATATCCTCGCCGGCAGTGTGTCTTCACGATTGTCCTCTGAAACCCGGCCGCTCCTTTTTTGACTCGACATGACACATGTTTGTTTATTTCTGTTTGATTATTTGCCTCACTGTCATTCACACTCTCTCCAGTTTCTCCCACTTTTCCTTCACACCACAGCCACTTGTCTCTCTCTCTTAATCTGCCCCTTTCTTTTTTTTTTTTACTCTCACACACACACACACACACACACACACGCACGCACGCACGCACGCACGCACACACACACACACACAGCTTTCAGGGGACTTTAAGTTACTGTTTGTTTGGACAGCACTGCACACAGCCAGTGTTGCTATGCTTTATCTAATGTATGTGCAGACTGATCGGACATTTCATTGGTGAAATTATTTTAACAGTTAGAGTTTGTGCATGTGTGTATGTGTGTGTGTGTGTGTGTGTGTGATTGTCCTATCAGCTGCTTGTCTACATACCTTTCTCAAAATGCCATTCCCCTGCGCTCCCACAGTGTCATCGATTGTACGACATATAAATATTTACACCATGTGGAAGTCAACCTAATGCTTACACACACACACACACACACACACACACCGCCATTCTGTTCATTCCTTTGCACTTTCTCAGGCTCTCTGTGTCAAACAGGTGGACCCCTGTCTTCTCTCACTGTCTGTGGTTTTGTTTTTCTTCCTTTTTATATCTGTGGCCATTTGTTTCTCTCTTTCACTCTCACTCACTCTCTCTCACACACACATGCCTTAGAAAACATGTGCGCCCACACACGTGCAAACAAATCGCTCACAGAGTTGTTGCAGTGCCCTAATGGTTTTCTCGCTTTATTGAAGCATTTAGACCTGAACACAATCCGTTGGCTTCATTGCACACTGTTGATGTGTAATATTGACATCGCAGGACAAATCCACGTGTGGACCTGAGTTTTTTTCATGTTCTCCTCTGTGTTTATTCAACTGTGGGCGAGAGGTGACGTACATTCTGGACAACCATTCCACCTAGACGCAATTTACAGTCCTTAATTTAACAGCATTTCGCGTTTATGGACTTTGGGGAGAAACCAGAG
>VRLP01005589.1:0-30000 GCA_009660295.1 Lophius piscatorius | reverse complement strand
TTTCCTAGCTTCCATTCAAACATGGAATACGATCAAAACCAGGATAAGCCTTATAACCTCCACGCTGATACACATGGAAACACAATCAGAGAGAGCAGAGGCGTTCATGAACAAGAAGCTGTGAGGGAACCATTGAGCTCCTCCCAGGATTTACTGTTTAGGTGGTGCACCTTCCTTGACTTTTCCTCTCCATGAAGGTCCGATCTAGGCTAGGGGTTCCCAGGTCTTCAAGGAGGCTTTCAGACTTTCCTTGTAGTACTTTTTTTTTGGCCATCTTGTGTCGGTTTACATTTTTTTCATTTCCCCAAAGAAAACTAATTTACGGCAATCTCGTGCTCCAACAATCATGTCAGCTGTGTTTATGCCGGGCGTATTCAGTACCTCACTGTCAGGAATTCTGTGCTGATCCTCAGCAGTTTCTTCAGACAGCTCAGGGGGAGATGGTTTAGATTCCTGGCATGGCGCTGGTAGACGGTAGGGGTTTCGCACCTGAACAGAAGGGTCGGCAGAAGGAATGGCAGGATTTCCGTTTCGTCTCCCGCATTATGCCACTGCTTTCCGACACTGAGTCACACAGACGTGCAAAGGCTGCATTGGCCTTGACGAACCTCATGTTGACTTCATCATCTCTGTGTTCAGCACGAGTCAGAGTGTTTCCGAGCTAAATAAAATCGTCAACGGCTAAGAATTGTTGTTGTTTACAAAGAAGGATAAATGTAAGTTCTCCCAGGAGGAGGACTGGAACAGGACTTACTTCATTAGAGAGAAATATGAGAAGAAGTGTTTGCTCTTTAGATTTTAATTCAAAAATCACATTGACCAATCCACTCAGAGATGTCATGGTAAATATAATGCATTCTAATTTTGCACAGAAAAGAATAAAAAAATACACTAAATAAGAACTAGTATAACTAAAATAAAGACACTAAGGGAGCTTTTGGGCCATCATTTCTCAACCCTTGTCCTCATTCAGTCCAAATGTGGTCTATATGAATCAAGACGAGGAGATCTATCTATTATACGTTGTGTTTCAATCAGAAAGCGGATATTTAACTCACGAGGGGTTTGTTTTTACGAAAAACACAGTTTTCGAGTATCATACGTTCATGATGTCTGTCTATTATGCATTGTGTTTTATTATAATAGTAGATATTTTACTTGGGGGAGCATTCTTCTCCCCCCACTGTTGCTCCGATTTACACCTGATGTTGAAGAGTTCTGTCTCTTATGTGACATATTTTGCTTTAAGAGTTCATATTTTTCTCAGTAGGCTGAGCGTTTAAAAAAAAAAAAAACTACATATAAAAATATCTATATTTAATTTGGTGAATTTAAATCAGGGAGATTGCTTGTACAACATAGAGTATTCGGAACTTTTGCTTTCGGTCTAGTTTTCTTTCTCCAGCCGCCTACTCGTGGACGTGCGAGGATGGACGTGCGAGGATGTGAAGTGTGTGGGAGAGAGAGAAAGAAGAGAGAGGGAAAGAACAGAGAGGGAAAGAAGAGAGAGGGAAAGAAGAGAGAGAGGGAAAGAAGAGAGAGGGAAAGAAGAGAGAGGGAAAGAAGAGAGAGGAAAGAAGAGAGAGGGAAAGAAGAGAGAGGGAAAGCACGGAAGAGACAAATTAGTTTTGTTTTTGTGGAACCAAATGAGCAGAGTGGCTGAACACACAGAAACAGAAAGAAGAATTCTGCAGTGAATTATAACCTCATGAAAAAAAAACCTGTCACCCTTTTGGATAAAGAATTTACTAATATCTGTCAGCATTTATAATCTTATTAAGTCTAAAGTGGCCCGAGCCCTTTGCTGGTGACACACACGCACACACACACACACACACACACACACACACACACACACACACACACACACACACACACACACACACACACACACGCACGCACACACAGAATAAATTTAATGAATACATGTTGGAGCCAAGGGTAGATGTATTTTATAATCAAACACTTAATTTTAATATACCCTGGTGACATTTTGTTGATGTTACTGTGTAAGCATTTAGCCGCTAAGCTAAAGATGCTAACGGACAAGAAAATGTCTGTAAATAATAGAGATCGATCAAACAAGTCTCTAAAGGACAAATGACCCACGAGGGCTTAAGCTGAACTAAACTAATGTCAGTTATTTAATTTGTGAAACGAAGATTATGACAATAAAATCGTTTGTCATTCCGTCATCAGATTATAAAATATGTCAGTAATTCACTGTTTAAACAAGATTTATCCCAACAGCATGTTGAGGAAAAAAATGTCTCTATTCATCAGAGAGAAACATTTCATGCATTCAATGTTGTTAGACCTTCATTCTGTCAACTCCTTTAAAAAATATTTATCTCGACAAAATACAAAATGCTTCGTTGTTATTGCTAATAACTGACATATACATAAAAAATTAAATGAGCACCTTGATGGAAAGGAAAAACACTTCTGTCATTAAAAAATAAATAAAATAAAAGTAGTGTGGCATCAACAAAGTGAAATTTGGAGAATTAAAGTCCTGTAAATAAATTAGTATTTGATTGTTAATTGATTAATAAACTTAATTCACTGAAAGAGGAAGAATGTACCCATTCAAATATACAATAATTGCATAGACGCACTGAAACCATCAAGTGTACCACTATTACACAAAGCAGGACATTGTGCGCAATCACAAATATATATCATTTATATCTCAAATAACTGTCATTACTCAATAATAAACTCTCAACAACCAGTCAAATGTACTCTTACCACTCCCATGAACTCAAAAATACCATAAAACGTAAGTAGCATTCACCATTCAACAAGGTTTCCACACAGACTCCAGCCGAGCTGCTGGGCATACACATACCTGACCAAAGGCACACTGGCAGCATCAGACCACCGGATGTGGACATCATTCACGTCACTACAGCCGTAACCATCTAAAGCAGGTAATAACCAACAGCTATTTAAGAGCCACCGAAATCCATTAGACCTTCATCGTTTAAAGACAAAATCTTCCTTCTCCTTCAAAGATAACTCAATGACACGATCATATAGGGCATCCCCAGCTGGCATTCCCAACTTTAGCTCAACAACTGCCCTCCGCATGAATAAAACTGATGCAGGAACTAGTTAAGCTGGAATCCCAGGTCCTGTCTCAGAACAGAACCAACACGACTAATTCAAACAAACAAATAATGAAATAAAAAAGAAGAAAGGTTCTTGCAGAAGAAAAACTGCCAGCGAGCTAGTTAGGTTCACAGAGTAAGTTACCAGGTTAAATGACTGGGTTAAACTTACCATGCTTCTACAGTTTCCACTAACCCTAGTTTCTGAAATCCCCCCCAGGAGTTATCCAATGACAAACATAATTATAAACAATTACAGCTGCAGCAACAAATTCAAGTTATAGCCAAGCTTCATTCTTCTGCATCCAGCAGGGTCTCACAAAATACCAATCAGCAAATATTTGTCTGTATCCTACCAACGAAGTATGCATAAATTAAGGAGGGTCTCTATTGGTCTCCGTACTTACCCCTACCCCCCACCCTCCGCAAAATAAATACATTTCTCGTGCAAACGTTTCTGCACGCTCACAGCTTCTACATTGACAAACGTCAAACGATTGTTGCTGATTTAAAGTGAGTATAACATGTTTTTCCGGTTTGAAACTATTTCTTTAGTTTTTCCCAGGAGCAAATAACATTCCCCATAGAAAACAATAAAATCAATACTGACTGAATTTGTCATTTCAACTCAAACCAGAGGCTCTTATGCTGACCACATGATTAATACGTTTGATATTTTATTTATTACTTTAAGTTGATATTTCTCCTTTTAATTGTGTTTCACCAGTT
Source organism: Lophius piscatorius (assembly GCA_009660295.1). NCBI lineage: Eukaryota > Metazoa > Chordata > Actinopteri > Lophiiformes > Lophiidae > Lophius > Lophius piscatorius. Next base: position 26,158 of record VRLP01005589.1, on the reverse strand, counting down.
AAAGTATTTTCTAAAATTCATCAACAATTATCTCTTTACGGTGTTTTGTTTTTCACATTGGCTGTGTCTTTCTCTGCACATTTATGGTTAGTGGCAGTATTAACAACTACATTGCAAAAAGAGAAATGTTGATAAACTTTGAAAAAAAACTGTTCAACCAGGAGCACTCAATTAAAAACATATTTTCAATTTAAATTCATGAATTCGGCTCACAAAAACTGATTATGTTACTAAATCCTAATTAATTTAAGCTGGAGTTTAGTTTTACATTGTGGCATTTTGGAAAGAAATGTGGGTGGGATTTCCCAGCATGCCTTGGGAAATGTGTCTACAAAACCTTGAGCCATGTTGACTTCTGTGTTAATGGCCTTCTGCCTGAGTTATGCAAGGGTATGTTCACTGAAAACAGAAATCTCAGCCTCAAGTACTATTCATCACCTAGTGAGTGATGAGGTTTGCCTCACGGCAAATTGTGCATTTTTCTATTGTAAAAATAAAGTTGTCAAAAAGAATGGTGCGATTGTACTTACTTTGTTAATAATCTACTTAAAATGATGGGTGACATGTTGGTGTCACACATATGTCAAACTCAAGGTCCGCGGGGTCACATCCGGTGGGCCGATCAATTATACCCGGCCGGCTAGACAATATATAATTTCGACAATAACAGAACGGCTAGTAGGGTGGATGAATAAGTGTGACTGTGAGGGTATTTGATGATGATGATGCTAAGAATAATACTCCCGTACCATCCGTGGATCTACGTTCCAACCTCACATGTGGTCGTGATTCTGTGCAGAGACCGAAAGAATGCGGTCAAGGATACAAGCGGCTGAAAAGAACTTCCTACATCTGGTGCCTGGACTCAGCCTTAGAGAAAGGGGGAGGAGCTCTGTCATCTGGAGAGGGTTCAAAGTGGAGCCGCCGCTCCTTCGCGTCTGAAGGAGCCATCTGAGGAGTTTGGTCATATGATCAGGACGCCCCCCTTTAGATTTTTTTTTAAGGCACGTCCACCTGGGAGGTGAACCCAGGGTAGACCCAGAACTTGCTGGAGTCACTATATATCTCATCGGACTTGGGAACACCTCAGGATCCCCCAGGATAGGCTGGTGTGTGTTGATGGGGAGAGGAATGTCTGGAATATCCATCTTATCCTACTCCCGACCCCAACCCAACTCCAGTTAAGAGGAGGAAATAGATATATAGAAGGTCTTTTAGAAAATACCATGGGTTTGTTATCATACTGTAAAAATCTGATCCAGATTCAGCTTTAAGGTTTATTCTCCAAATAAATGGGATCTGGTTAGACTCTAACGCTCTACTTACTGGTCAACCCAAGGAAACTATTATCAGCTACATCTGATTCATTGCAGCTTGATTTCTGACGAAGACCAGAAGGAGACCAGACATCAGACCTGTTTTAAATTTGACGGAAAGTGCATCTGACGGGAAACTTATGCAAAATCCATATAAGGAACAGAAAACTGAATCCCAAAATGCATCGGTTGGTGCAAGGGGTGACAAAGACCACTATTGGCATAACCAGCAGAGTGGAATTAAAAGTTAAAGTTAAATATTTGTGCAATGACAGGTAAAGGTACAGAGCCAGCTGATGTGATCCAGATATATTGTTTGTTGTTTGAGGCCAGGTGGAAAGGCAGCAGGGCTAGAAGCAGGGCACAATCGGATTCATCAAGGTATGAATGGGAGGAGAACTGGGATAGCAGCATTCCTTAAGGAGGAGTATGTTACGAGTGTTCTGAGGGCGAAGAGAGTGTAGGGCAGGGCGTTGGAATATGAAGATAGAAATCGGAGGTGTCACACAAGGTGACACCTAAGAGCGGAGCTAGGAAAACTGTAAGGTTTTCAGGGGAGAACTTAGCCAGACATAGAATATAGACATAGAATGGTAGGAAATAGAATAACCTTGGTGGGACAATAGAGGAAAAGAGTAAAGGAAGAACAGAAGGTCAAATGGTGGAAGCTGAGGAAAGAGAGCTGCTGTTTGAACTTTAGGGAGGATAGAAGAAGGGCCCCGAGTTGTAGTGAAGAACTACCAGATGACTAGATAACCACGGAAAGAACGATAAAGGATACAGGTGGGGCGGTACTTGGTGTGTCATCTGGACAGGGGACAGAAGATAAGGAGACTTGATGGTGGAAAGAGGAGTTCCAGGGGAGTATAAAGAGGAAAAGAACGGAGAAGAACAAGTGGGATAGCACGAATGATGAGGAAAGTAGGCAGGAATACAAAAAGACGCTGGGTAACGCCAAGAGTGAAGTAGCATGGCTTAATGAGAGGTCTACGACATCTGGACATCAAGAAAGGAGAAAAGGAGGAGGGAGGGAGATGGGAAGGGTGAGCAGCAGGTAAGTGTGATTAAGGATAGAGATGGTAAAGTACTAAAAGTGAGAGAGGGGACAAGATGTAAGGAGTAGCCGGATGAATTCATGAATGAATAAATAAATGAGGGAAATAGAGGAGTAGAGAAAGTGAGAATTGTAAACCAGGAAGTTCAAAGGATAAGTAAGGCTGCAGTGAGAGGATGAAGAGGGGAAGGGCGATTGGTCCTGATGACATAACACTGGTGCCTCTAGCATCGAGGGCTGGTTTTTGGGCGTCCCGCCTGAGGGGGAAGAAGAGGCAATGTTGGTCTCCAGCATCAAGTTGTTAAGGAGAGAGCAGGAGGATTTTATTCTTATTCTTATTTATTTTACATCTGTTTGAATGTAAAGTTGGGGTTTGAGTCAAGATTTGGTAAAAGTGCAGTTTGATCTTGCAACTGATCTAAATGCTAATGTTAAATACTAATGCTAAATGTTATTATAAGTGGGTGTGTGTATGTGACCCACACCAGCCTTCCTTGACAAACTAGCCTATTGCGCTATTTGGAAGTATTACCTATTTCCCATCAAAAAAAAAAAAAAAAGGTCTAATACACCGTCCGTGAAACGTAAAGACAGAAGAAGACAAATAAAGATGAAAAAACAGACGTTAACATTAATGAGCCTGCCCAACCACCACCCCCAGGAGTCAGAGGCACCCAGAGGACCCCGCAAGGTGCAGGAAGCCAGCGGGAGGGCCCCATTAACACGCCGGCGGGTCAGCCACGCAGATGGGGGCACGTAACGTCAGGACGGGAAAGGGAGTCCATGAGATCCAGGACTTAAGCTGAGGGAGACCAGCTTAAGTCCTGGTCTCTTATATGGGTAGTTCATAAACGCCCACCACAGGACTCTTCTTCAATAAACTGCCTCCGAGCATCTAGGCCCATGCCAACACTGCCTCTCCTCCGCCCTCGGTTGGAACGCCCCCTATGAAGCCCCACACCCACCTCCACCAGGGTCATAGAGGTGCAGGCAAACAGAATAACCCCCTATTAAGTTGCACCAAGGAAGGGAAAGAGTGAAGCAGCAAGAGTGAAGGGACAGAGTGAAGCAACAAGAGTGAAGGGACAGAGTGAAGCAGCAAGAGTGAAGGAAAAGAGTGAAGCAGCAAGAGTGAAGGAAAAAAATGAAGCAGCAAGAGTGAAGGAAAAGAGTGAAGCAGCAAGAGTGAAGGAAAAGAGTGAAGCAGCAAGAGTGAAGGGACAGAGTGAAGCAGCGATAGTGAAGCAGCAAAAGTGAAGGTAAAAATTGACAAGATGGTAGTGAGACCAGCTCTGCTGTAAGGTTTAAGGATGGTGGCGCAGACGAAGGGACTGAAAGCAGAACCGGAGGTGGCAGAGTTGAAGATTTTAAGATATTGTTTAGGAGTGACGAGGGTGAACAGGATTAGAAACAAGCACTATTGGAGGACGGAGGCTATTCCATTTGACTGTGTGTGTAAGACGGCAGACACTGGACAAGTTGTCAGTTCATCACAGGGTCAACACAGACACCAGTCGTACTAACACGTTTACTTAGGGGCAATGGATGTAATGTTTGGAAGTGCAACACAACTAACTATTTCAACCAGCTGAAAATACACCTTAACATAGATGTGCACATAACAGCACGTCACCATATTCTTCAACTCAAGAAGACACACTGGCATCACCAATGACATCACCAACAACATCACCAGTATCACCAATGACATCACCAACAACATCACTAACAACATCACCAATGACATCACCAATGACATCACTAACAACATCACCAATGACATCACCAACAACATCACTAACAACATCACCAATGACATCACCAACAACATCCCCAATGACATCACCAACAACATCCCCAATGACATCACCAACAACATCACCAACAACATCACCAACATCACCAATGACATCATCAATATCACCACTGACATCACTAACAACATCACCAATGATATCACCAATGAAATCACCAATATCACCAATGACATCACTAACAATATCACCAACATCACCAATGACATCACCAACAACATCACCAATGATATCACCAATGACATCACGAACAACATCCCAAACAACAACACCAACGACATCACCAACGATATCAGGAGTGATGAAGTTCAATAGTTGAAAATATTGCTGATGAAAATAAATATTTAGGATCTCAATACTAACAGAAATAATGGGGATTATTGTAGCTGTACTTTCAGTCCTGTTAGATATGATGAATAAAGATGCTATAACATAATAAGAGGATGAGGGGAAACTTCATCATTTGGTGCACATATTTTGAATTAAAACTGATTTTTTCATTGCCTTAATATTATTGCAAAGGGTTTTGTGATTACACAATTGTGTTTAGTACATGCCCACATAATAGTGTTTAGTTATTTAAATGGAATGATGTTTATTCCATTCCACATAAGTATATGATCCAGCACTTTGTTAAGCAGCTTTGTGGACTTTTGCCAGATCAGTATTTGGTTATAATTTGTTTCATAATGTTTTTCCGGTTTATTATAGCAAGTTTGATTGGACAAGTTGACATAATTTGGTTAAGTTCATGTTGCTGTTTTATTTCTTGTAGTGCCACAGGACCAGCACTCAGGTTCTGTGGGTCGGGCTCATGTGACAGCTACAGGAAGCTGTATGACTCATTACTCAGCAAACTGTATTGACTAGCAGGATTGCATAAATAGCATCCGAGGACCACCACTACTTGTTGTGTTGTTAACCATTTCCCCCTATCATCCTAAAACCAATCCTCCAGAATGGTGAAGATCTCAGGAGCATGGACTTATTACAGTACAAGAACCCGGACAGGCTTCATTTCTGCTCAAGGATTATTGAAACATGGCCTCGATCTGTTTTTATTCTTCCTGCCCTGTGTGTGAGGATTGCAGCAGATTGCGTTTTTTTTTTCTTCCTAGGCCATGGACTTTTTCTCTACTCTCCATAAAGGAAGGATGATTTACAAACCTGAGTCTGCGCTCAGAATCAGGCTTCAGGTGAAAAATGGATGTTTGGAAATCAGGCACAGAACTGTTATTTGGGCTCCAGGCAACAGTCTATTTGGCCATTTAAAGGCGCGTGCAGGCTGGTTCCGGACACAGGGGATTCCTTCGCACAGACAACACGGAATAGGTAAACGTTGCATCAGCACGCGCACCATCACACTTAACAAACACGAGCACGCGCATACAAAGCATCTTTAACCACAAACACACAAAACAATCAGACGCGCGCGCATCAGTAATAATAACGTGAATCATATTCAGCGTCACTTCTGTTCTTGTATTCCTAAGAATATAAATGCGTCAGTTCGGAGCTGCTAGAATGAGGAGAGGTGTTGGAGAAGCAGACAAACAGGCCCATACCCGCTGATGTTGGCCGATGACGGTCAGGGACGGGCTCGGATCTGGACCTAAATCCTCCTCCGGGTGTGTGAGACTCGGTTCCGTCACGGCCTGGGATGCGTCACGAAGAATATGTGTGAGGAAGAGGAGGAAGGAGAGGTATAGGTAGCCAGGAGCGGTGGCATCGCTCCTCCTTTGGAGGCTGAGACACGATTATTTCTGGAGGAGAGAGGAGCAGACAGCCTGATGTCACGCCACGCCTCCCCTCCTCCCTCCTCTTCCCTCCTCCTCCACTCTCTCTCTCTCTCTCTCTCTCTCTCTCTCTCTCTCTCTCCCCCTCTAGAATAGTAAAAAACAAACGTTGTGTTACATGGAAGTGTATTTCCATCAGTTGGAGAAAAAAGGAATTCCCATCCCATGATGTGAAAATTTGTGCCAAATCTGTTGTGAACTCAATCATGTGACATCATAACAATTTTTTCATTCTGGACTTTAATTATGACATGAATTTGTCCAACTGTTAGAAAAGCTATTTGAGGCGCCTACTTTCTGCCACTGTTGCTTAAAATCAGTGGAACAATCATATTTCTGTTAAATGAGCCCAACGTTTAATTGTACAGGACAAAATGAATTGTCGGGTGACAGGTTCAAAGCTCATACGGCGACATCTTTCCTTGTAGGGCACTAGGATCATTTCTAATCCACACAAGCTTCTCGCCGTGACAAGGAAAATGCTGACTAAAGCTGTATGTATCTTAGATTTTAGAGCAGATCTTAAGCGTTCAGACTGTATTTGTGAAACCAGCTGAGGAAACAGGAACACAGAAAGCCCTTAGTGAAGGATAAAATCCAAGGAGGGCTCTGGGGATCTGAGAAAAGGAGTTTAGTTTCCATAAAATGTGAATTATTGTGATTCCCTATAAAAAGGAACCAACAACTGTTCATCCGCTCCAAAACCGCATCATTGAACTAGACTAGACTTGACCCAGGTGGTGTCCTGGGTGGAATGAGTCTGAGGCAGCGGGTTCTGTTAATGTCCTCCTAGTGAGGGGAGAGGACAGCCAATCATTTTCTGGGTCGTGGAGATGACCTTCTGTGCTATGGAACAGTTGGCGAACCCTGCAGAGATGTAGTGGCTCAGCACGCTCTCGATGGTGCAGCGATTTAAGGACAACAATCATTTCTCAGCCAAGTTGTTCTTTCTAAGGATCCTCAGGAGAATCTGCTGTGCCTTCTTCACAAGCGCGATGGTCTTTATGTTCCATGAAAGGTCATCGTCCCTGTGTCCATCTAGTAACCCGTAGTCCGAAACCTTGTCCACGCAGTCACCGGTGAGGTGTATGTAGGGGATGCAGATCAGGTTTCTTCATCCTGGACTCGATAAGTAGCTCTTTTTTTGGTTGTTCTGGGTGTTGTGGTTCTTTCATCCGCAAACTTAAATCATGGCGTTGCTTTTGGAGGTGTTGCAGCCGTGGCTATAGAGTTTAGAGTAAGCTGATATCAACTATGCTAATCCACTTTCTTCCGCTTCTCCAGGGTCGAGCTGCGGCAGCAGCAGGGATCCCAGGTTGATAATAATAATAGTAATGTAACATTTAGCAATAACTTGTGGGGAAATACTATAAAATAATAATGATAATAATAATAATGATAATAATAATAATAATCATCATCATGATCATCTTGTAATCAGTTGACATCCAGCAGGTCCACAGCAGCAGATGCAATCACCAACCATGTGACCTTACAGGGCGAGAAAACACAAAGACTCCAGGGAAGAAGTCAAGTTAGTAACATGCATTTAATCCAGTAACATGCAATAATCCAGTAACATGCATTAATCCATCGACATGCATTTAATCCAGTAACATGCATCAATCCAGTAAAATGCAATAATCCAGTAACATGCATTAATTTACTAACTTGCATTAATCCAGTGACATGCATTAATCCAGTAACATGCATTAATCCAGTAACATGCATTAATCTACTAACTTGCATTAATCCAGTGACATGCATTAATCCAGTGACATGCATTAATCTACTAACATGCATTAATCCAGTAACATACATTAATTCAGTGACATGCATTAATCCAGTGACATTTATTAATCCAGTGACATGCATTAATCCAGTAACATGCATTAATCCATCGACATGCATTTAATCCAGTAACATGCATCAATCCAGTAAAATGCAATAATCCAGTAATTTGCATCCATCCAGTAACATGCATTAAACCAGTAACATGCATTAATTTACTAATTTGCATTAATCCAGTGACATGCATTAATCAGGTAACATGCATTAATCTACTAACTTGCATTAATCCAGTGACATGCATTAATCCAGTAACATGCATTAATCTACTAACATGCATTCATCTAGTAACATACATTAATTCAGTGACATGCATTAATCCAGTGACATTTATTAATCCAGTGACATGCATTAATCCAGTAACATGCATTAATCTACTAACATGCATTAATCCAGTAACATGCATTAATCCAGTGACATCCATTAATCCAGTGACATGCATTTATCCAGTGACATGCATTAATCCAGTAACATGCATTAATCTACTAACATGCATTAATCTACTAACATGCATTAATCTACTAACATGCATTAATCCAGTAACATACATGAATCCAGTAACATACATGAATCCAGTGACATGTATTAATCCAGTGACATGCATTAATCCAGTAACATGCATTAATCCAGTAACATGAATTAAAGTGAGAGGGATGTGTAAAGAGGGACAGTGAGAGAGAAAGAGAGAAAAGCTCAGTGCATCATGGGAGATCCAATAGCATTCCAAACCTATAGCAGCATAGCTAAGATCTAGTTTATGCCAGTCTTTAATTTAAAGCTTTATCATAAAGGAAAGTTTTAAGTCTACTTTTAAATGCAGAGAGGGTTTCTGCCCCCCGAACCGAGATTGGGAGAAGGTTCCACAGGAGAGGAGCCCGATAACTGAAGTCTATGAAAGGCAGTCTTGTGTAGCTCCTCTTAGTACTTCAGATGGTTAAGTGCTTTGTGGAGCGATGTAACTATGGAGTCTTCCATAGATTTGTTATTTCTAGTTTTAGCTTGTGCGGTTCCCTGGGTGAACCTACCTTTCAAATCCCTATCCTCATCTCTGTTGAATTATTACTATAAAAAATTGTCCAGGCTGTTCACAAATATTTACGGCGCTTTGTGTTCACTACTACTTATAATTTTGCCACCGTGGGCCCTGGCCTCCCCATTAAAACATTCTTAGGACCGCCGCTGCACTGAGCTCAAGATCTGGTCAATAAAGGAAACTTTTATGGAGTCTCCTATTACCTAATTCGCGTTGCAGTAGTAATAATTTACGTACACATTACCATGTAATTAGATCTAATTAGTTCCTGTCGGACAGAAATTAAATATTTTCACCCTATGAGTCACAGTAGACCCACCAACACAGCATTACATTACTGTACCAATAAGTGAGCATGTTCCCCTGGTCCAAACCCCACTATGGCTTTCCCTGACCAAGCCCAAAGCATATTTTCTAAATATTTGTCCGAGCCTGGCAGGTCCAGATGGGATCAGTCACATTATGGCGATGAATGACCCATTGTGATCCAATGAAGACAGAGATTGGGCGGCACTACACTGGAAGTCAGGTCAGCTCGGCGTAATGCCGCCCCTTCAATCTCCCAGCTCTGACATTGGGATTCACCTCTGCAGGAAGATTAGAATACAGTTGAATAGAATAGAAGGAAACTTTATTAAACCCCACAGTTTAAGCGAAATGTAGGCGTTACATCAGCTCCAACATTGTGAAGTGACATTAGAAAAAAACAGGACATTTTAACCTGTGTATATGTAAACAAACATCAATACACATACATTAACTAAGGATAAATAAGGTATGAATATGACAAAAGAGTTCAAACTGAAGCATATAAAAAAGACGTCCAGTGCAGTTGTGCAATTGTGCAATTGATGGACATGTACTTATTTTGAGGTAGGTGGATGATCAGAGTGATAACATCCTCCTCTCACCCACCTCCTCCACAGAGTCCAGGGGACAGTCCGTGACAGAGCTGGACTTCCTGACTGGCCGTTGAGTCTCTTCCTGTCCCTCTTTGTGCTTCCTTCATTCCAGCAGACCACAGCGTAGATGATTTCAGATGTTCCCACAGTGTCATAGAAGGTCCTTAACAGAGTCCTGCACACTCCGGAGGAACTCAGTCTCCTCAGTAAGAGGAGACGACCTTGGCCTTCTTTTGAAGGACATCTGTGTTGTCCGACCAGTCCAGTTTGTTGTTGATGTGAACACCTGTTTGAATGTCCAAACCCTGGAACTTCACCGGTGGTTTCTGTGGGGACCCTTTGCGTTGCGTGCTTTTTGACTTAATTCGAAGGTGGTTGACCTCACACCAGACCAGAATGTCCTTGATGGCATTTCCGTTCCCCAGATCGTTCCGCTCTGATATGCATCCAACAGTGGCTGAGTCATTGGACAACTCCTGGAGACGGCTGTGAGCTGTGTTTGTCTGAAGAATGAAGTGTAAAGGTAAACCTGTTTTCTTTTGAAATGAATGCGTGCGCCAGGCCACCTTCCAGGCAAGTGGCCCCCTGGGTGCCTGCCCATGTCGCCCATAGCTAAGTCCACCACTGGATATCTCTGTTGGTGAACTAGTGTGAGTTGAATCTGGGTGGGGGACAGAAAATGTGTCGTTGGACCAGTTTGTCTAAACACTTCAGAACTATTTAAAGCACTCAGACAAAGCGAACCGTAGTTTACTGTAATCCTGCTCAAGCAAACAGACAGACAGACGGACAGATAAACACAATAAATATCAATAAGGGACACAGAATAAAACATCAAAGCTCCAAATGGCTTATTTTAATAATATTTTATTTCTAGCTGCAAAACTCTTGATGTCACCAAAATTAATTATTCTCTTAAATAACTCACAAGCAAACCGGGGTGAAGACAGAACATCCTCGTTCCTTGGCAGAGGTAATTACTGATATGAGCGTATAATTTCAGAAACCGTCCAGCAGCTTTACTCAAAATCACCACCCGCACTATGCGCCTCACCTGATGTCCATGTACTTTGAGGCTGTGGCGGCTGTGGGCGGGTGGCTGTGATGCGGCGGCCTCAGGTCCCTTCACCTCAAAGCCTGTAGAGAAAAGGTTTCTGATCTTGTAGTTGATGATTTACCGAACCCCCTTCCATACGTCCCGTGTGTTTTTTATTTCTGAAACGGTGGTCAGTACTGCACTCTATAATCAGACCTGTTCTTCTACCTCAACAGAATATGACATAGCCATCAAAGTCATCGAGGTTATATAGCACAAACACATCAAAGTCATGTGTCAGAAAGACATTAAGGCCACTTTTTTCCAAAGACATCACAGTCATATGTCAGAAAGATAACAAAACCATCAAGGTCACATATCAAAACAGGACATCTAAGGTCGCTTTCACACCAGAGCTGTTTGGCCCACTTTAAATGAACACTGGTTCGTTTCCTCATAAAGCTCATTCAATCTCTGCTGCGGACCAAACAAGCAAATTCTGGTTCACTTCAAAGTGAACCCTAATGCATTTTGTTTGAGGTGTGAAAGCAAAGTGGACCAAGTTATAAACTAAAGGTAAGACGGCGTCTGTGTAACAGCATGTCTTATGCCCCATTTACAATGGACTAGTATTTCCTGAGGACTTATTGTGATCTAGAAATCACACCCCCACTTCTGTGTTTCCCCTTGATTTTACTGACATTATCCCCGTGAATATGATGTCAAGGCTCCGCGTGACACCCGCTGCTGCAACCAGGATGGCCGGCAGCCCTTAGAGGTTCGTCTTGCACAAATTCACACTTTGGAGGTAAGATCCGACAGGCAAGCAGGAGGACGTCCCCGAACGGACTCAAGCTCTCCCCTCTGGAACTCTTACCTCCATAGTTCCAGAGGGGAGAAAAGGCGGGAAAAGGCGACACTTGACCTGTAGTCAAGTGTCGCACCAAACTCCATTCTATGGTAACTCCTATTGGTGGACATTCGGCTCGTGTGTTGATGAAGAATGCAGCGATCATATACCCGCCGCAGGTGTCATAATTTGATCGGGAAATACTATCTCATGCCTTATTCACATGGGAGTTATCAAAGGAGTCGTCCTAGAAGGGGGTTTGGTGCGACCGCAGCCTCATCGCGCTCTGCGCTCACCACGGAGGTGGGTACGGGGCAAAGGAAGGTTGGGTTCCCAGGATGCGTGTCTACCTGAGCGAAAGGGCCAAATCAGGCTGTATACTGGGGAGAAAGAGTTCCAGGGTGTGGGCTCAGAGAAGTCCGCGCTGCAGGTGACCTCTGCCAGCCTGCCCATCTACACAACTACTACAAACCCCTACATGCCCAAGAGGCACCCATAGGCACTGACAGCTGACCTGGTTGCAGCAGCGAGTGTTACTCAGAGCCTTGACTTCATATCCGGGGGGGTAATGTCACTAAATCAAAATAAAATACAGAGTGAACTTATCCTGTGCGAATCAATCAATCAATCAATCAATCAATCTTTATTTATATAGCGCCAATTCACAACAACAGTTGTCTCAAGGTGTTTTCCAGGAAGAGCAGGTCGAGACCAAACTCTTTATATAATTATCTACAGGACCCAACATATTGGTTGTTTGTGTATTACTGTGTTTGAGCCCTAAAAATCAATATAGTTTCAATATTTTCAATTAGTTTCGTTCTCTGCAATTCCATAACTATTTAAAAGCAATAATTATTTCATTGTACAATTTATTTAACTTTAATTTTGTTTTGGACTCTTTACCTGGGATATCAGGAAATGGAGAAAAACAATCTGAACTAATATTATGTCGGATGCCCAAAATGTACACTTGTCATATATGTATAAAAGTTTCACACACGCCATTCAGGCAACAACATCTGCTGATGAGCCACAGTTCAGGTGAAATTTTCCCAAAAGCAAATAACGGCGGACTCATTTTCAGAAACTTTAACATTCTTTAATTGAAAAATCAAAAACTGAAGTAGTGAGAAAAAAGCCATTACAAAATAAGGGGAAAACCACATGACACTTTAAATACTATACTGCCATTTAACTGAAGTAACAAGAATACATATTAGTTAATATATAGATATATATATATATTAAGTTACCCAACATCCCATCAGTTTCTGTTTGGCAATTTGTAGTATTAGTGTAGCGGTGGAACCCTCACTCGGAACGCTTGTGCCAAAAGTCATGTGATGTTTGCTGTAATTGTTGGATAGATTTTTTTTAGTACTTGTAATTGTACATTTGTACTTATATGACATGCTGCAGTTGTTTCCAGCACGAAAACGGTTGTTTGTGAATGGTGTTTTTTACTTAAAAGTCACACTCTGCTTGCACATTGTGTTGAATTGTGTTTCACTTTTGGCAGGAATGTCACTCCATAGGCGAACTGAAAATCTATCCGACCAGAGACCCCGACCGAAGAAGCAGGAGGGGATTTTTTAAAGGTTTGTGTTTATAAACAATATTTGTATTTACATTTATTGCATATTGTATAGTAATGGAGACTGTGTTATAGTGGATTAACCTTATTGGAATAAAATTTAATCTGCTCCATATTAATGACTTCTCTTGAAATCTTAATTTCATTTGCTGGGTTGTTGACCTGCTACAGACCGGTCCAGCTCTCCAGGTGTGACCGCCCATCTCCTGGTACCTGCTCCAGGCTCCTGAGACGGTTCTGAGAGACACAACAGAACTTTTGGAAATGGCATATATGGAGCTGCCGTCCTGGAGGAGCTACCTGTGCAACCTGTGCTGCAGGTACAACGCATCATGCTACCAGTGAAGACAAGGACACTACAAAATGCAAAACTAGGGGAAAATCAACCAGTAAGGAGGAGGAAAGAGAAATGGTCCAGGGCCACCACCTGCAGACCATTTTCCTTTTTGGCAGTCGTCTTGCTGTCGGCCCTCCTGATCGTCTGATGTCAATTTCATGTGAACCAAAGTAGGAGAAACTGATTCACGGCGTTTTGTGGTGGAGATCAGGTGAGTGAGGCAGCGGAGCTGATTGTGTTCTGACAAGTTTAATAAAGTTCTGCAGAAGGATCAGAGCAGACACAACTCTCAGGATGGCTGCTGTGATGAGCTGAGTGCCTGATAAACACTTAATACCCAACGGTCAGGAGTCTCTAAGACCTTGAGAACAAGTTTTAGCCAGTTTGACACCTATGGAGTTAAATACTCACATCATTCTGAAGTCATAACAATGATAAGCAAAATCTTGTCCATTCCAGAGCATCTCACAGAAGATTCACCGTGCAGAATCATGACACCTCATGACACCTATCTAATAAAATATCTAATAAAACTAATTTCCCTTACATCGCCCTCCTTTTTAATTTTTTTTTTACCATCTATGTAATATAACATAGCCATAAAATTAACATAAGGATAACAGGTCGTAGCACCTAGCATTAAATATTAGTATCAATAAATACCCTGAGTATATAGCATTAGCAATCGTCTTAGCTATAAAATAAATGCAAACTATATATAAAAATGTATGTAGTATATCAAGCACAGTAGATGTCAATTGAGAAATATGAAGTATCTGTAAAAATACTGACCAAAACATCACACGTGTCAGTTCACAGAGATTCCCCCACAAATTGTCATCAACTCAGGTACAACAATGTAAGATCCGAACATTTCAATGTTACACACTTTTATCACACTCTTTCTTCAATATCATCAATATCTTGATAAGGTGGTAAGGTTCAAAGAACAGACCAGGATAATTCTTTGGCGTTCACAGGTACAAATACAAAATGAGTCACAATCATATAGATACAGGCCTTGACTATAGCAACAATCACTGCAAGCACCAGTATTATTAATTATAGGCTTCAAAGAATCAATACCAGTCCCTTTGCCATGGTGGATCCCCAATGACCTGACAGTGAATTCGGCCTCAAATGGATTCCATCCATGCTCCTTATATTAATGGGAAAATGGACTGAACCTATGTAGCGCTTTTCTAGTCTGATCGACCACTCAAAGCGCTTCTCCAACACGAGTCAGCATTCACCCATTCACACAAACGTTCATACAGTGATGATAGGGGCTGCCACGCACAGACGCACCTGCTCATGATCAAGAGCAGTAATCATTCACGCCATCATTCATCACCAATGGAACAGCCATTGGCAGCAGCTTGGGGCTCAGAATCTTGCTCAAGGACACTGACATGTTGACTGTAAGGGCCGGGGATCGAACCACCAACCTTCTAATATGTGGACGACCGTTATAGGAAATGAAACACCGTTGCCCAAAACGTAGTACCTTAATACCTCGTTGGGTATCTGTAACTACATCACAACCAGCATCAGTAGAATCAGAGATATAAGTACAACATTCAGTACCGATTACCTTACATACTCCTCCTTGATAGGATAACAACATATCTAAGGCTATTCTAGTTCTGCAATATCATCGGTCTAGTTCCATCTAACTCACCCTGTAATGCAACTAGAGACTTTTTAGTTTTGTTCGTGCGCCTCTCTAACAGTTGACAATGCTGCCATTCATCTTGAGTTCTATATACACCATAAGATAGGCAAAGATACTGAAATTCATGGATACGTCTGCAATGGATCTTCTGGGTCTTACATAGAAAGCTGCGATATCCCCAGGACGTCGTTGTCCAATCAGGGGAATCAAATAGGTTAAATAAAGGGTACCAGTAACATTTAATCCACTTTACTCCACTCCACTCCACACAACTTTACGCACCCCTACCACAAATCAGGTACACTTATACAGGTAATGGGCTGTAACCTCCACCGGTGGGCTTTAGCCTTGTGTTTTTACCAAGACTTGAGTTGTAGCCTAATTCTTGCCCCTTCTGATTGTCAAGGGAGAAACAATGTCTGACAATGGTTAGTGGGTGTACAGGGTTGTGAGGCCAACTAGCAGTACAATCCCTATCAGGGGTTCGTATATGCAATAATGGTGTTGTATAATTAGGTATGGTCCATGAAACATGCATAACCTTTATTTCAACATCCCAAGGTTTAACTTAACTTAAAAGGAGAATCTCACTAGACACCAACAAGATCCGTCCTTTTAACTTGCATTGAAACTCAATGTGCAGGATGTACCCAATCAGTACTTGCCCCCTCTCACCGAGGCATCAATAGGCTCATGACAAGTTTACACTCTCCCTGCCTTAATGTTGACTGGGGTGGCAGTCGTAAGGGGGGGGGATCTTCTTGCATGGCTAGCATTTATCCACATTGCCCTCTCAGATACCTTCACTGTGGTGTGTGTTGTTAGGTTCAGGCCTTCTAGTTCTTCCTCCTCATGTACTTCACAATCCAATCACCTGGTTTCAGGATATGACGGGGTCCCACTGGGGCCTGGACTAGGGCCTCATTCACCTGTTGGTGTAGTTTGTAGAGAACAGCCTTAGGGCTGGTGCCATATTGCAACATATCATTTTCACAATGATCTTTTAAATCACTTTTTTTTAACTTGACCTATTTCTGTTTAAGCTGGTCTACCAAACGAGATCTTAAATGGAATTAGCCGAACCTTAGGCCTGACTCTCATCCTCATCTTCATTAATACAAAGGGTAACGCTTTAATCTAGTTAAGACCTGTCTCCACGGCATTTAACCTGGTTCTTAAGTGTACCATTCTCGCTCTCCACAGCTCCTCCACTAGCTTGATCCCAACTCAACTCAACTTTATTTATGAGCACATTTAAAAAACAACAGAGTTATCCAAAGTGCTGATCTTGGAATGATCTCTCACAGCAAAGCCTTTGGAACTGCTGCGAAGTGGGGGAAGCTCCAAATGACTTAGAAAACATGTATACAATAACAAAACAATACTTCTTTCCTTCACATGGTGTGAGTTCAATGAAATCCATTAGTGAGTGTTCATAAGGCCTGTTTGTTGTTCTTTGTCCTGCTTGTCTTGCCTGAATTCATTTTCTGACATTGTTCGTCGCACAGATTACACAGCTTTGAAATCATTTTTGGGAGTACTTAGAGAATCCCTTTGTAAACCAGTGTCTCGCTATTGCATCCATCATTCCCCCTTTGAAGCCTGGTCCACGCCATGTGTCAATTGCACATAATAGGAAAATAGGTACTTTGGCACACATGGTTTGTCATCAGAACCACAACAAACTCCTTTCACCACTTGACAACTGTCAAATACTGGGCACACAGCTTATTTGTGCTCCAACTGAGCCGGTAATTGTATACAGCACCTTGAACACACAATTAGCAGAGGTCTCTCTGACAACCTTACTTCCTGGTTGCTCTGCATCTGATTAGGGCTTCATCTGGCCACTTAAGTAGCAGGTTTGTTTTGAGTGATGGCCGAGTGGTTCTTATTTTGTATCCTGTGAGCAGTTCAGCTGGGTTTACACCGGTCGTTCTGTAGCACATTAATGCCAATAGTGGATCCTCTTGTGTAAGGATGCGTTTTGTAGTTTGAACAGCCTGCGATGCATGACCGTTTCCTTGCGGGTATGCAGACTGGATGTGAACCGCACCATGTCATAATGCAAAAGTCTTTCCAGGTCTCAGTCACGTATGGTGGACAATTATCACTGACTGTATGGCAAGGAATACCAAATCTTGCATATATGGGCTTTAGGGACTTTGCAAACTGATCTTTAGCACTTTGAGATTTGATCCAAATGTAAAGTGCATTATAAATTAAATGTATTATTATTATTATTATTATTATCTGTTGTGGTCATCGGATATACACGATTTCCAGGTTATGTGAGTAATAATCTGATATCACTACGTAAATTTTGTATTTGTAATCACATAAGTCTGTGGCTAACTTTTACCATGGCCGTTCTGGCAGGGCGTTAGGTTGTGGTGGTTTATTTACTCTGTGTGTGCTTGCTCTACTGACAGAAGTTGCATGTTTCCACAATGCATTTAATGTCAGCTGATATTTTAGGCCACCACGTTGTTTCTTTGGCACGTTCCCTACATTTCGCCCCAGTATTTCCTGTCTTATCGACTCTGGAACTACAATTCAACAACCTAGTGAAATGAAACCCTCACATGTTGATAATGAGTCTTTCACTGCATAATAGTCTTTGGCAATATGTGGGATTCTACTTACTCGCTCCGGCCATCCACCTTTAAACAGTTTCTGCTCATATCTCTGTGTGGCAGCATTTATCATGTCCAGTTTGTGTCGTGACACTGGCAAGCGATGAGTAATAGCCTTGACATGGCAAGCAACATCAGTCTCTGTGGCGTTTCCTCTGTAGTTTTGTCTATGTCCCTCATAGGGCTATGTGGAAAGGCATCAGCAATTACTGTTGTCTTTCCTGTTGCATATTCTGTCCCAGCGTTAAACTGCATCCGTCTCATCAGGAGTCTGTGGCATTTAATTGGTATTGTCTCCAAGTCCTTGCTATCCGTCCATTCCTACCAGGTATTGTTGGAACTGCTCGCGTCAGATGAAAAAACTGTCTGTCTTTGAGGATAATTGTGAGCTAGGATGGGTGAGGTGATGAGAGCTCCTTTGTGTTTCTGGAAAGCTTGTCTTTGTGGCTGATCCCCCGTCCAAGCGGTTGTTCCTTTTAGAAAGTCGTACAGCAGGCTTGCTGCTGTTGCCAGGGCTGGTATGTATCTACTCATGTAGTTAATCGCTTTAGCTTGTGAGTGTTTGCTGGCTCCTGTAGCTCGCTAATAGTGTTTCACTTTCCCTGGGTCTGCACCTACACCGATGGTGTCCACTATGTGGCCCAGGAACCGCAGCTCTGGCTGTCTGAACGCACATTTCTTCTTGTCGAGTTTCAGACCAGCATGCCCCATTCTGTTGAATGCTCTCTGCATGTGTGTGTCATTTGCATTAATATCCTTCCCGTGGTTGATGACATCATCCATATATACCAATACTCCCTCTAGCAGGTCATTCATTTACCGCTGTAAAGTCTCTTGGACAACGTTTATCACAAAGGGCAGGCGATGGAAACAATATCGCGTAAAGGGTGTGATGAAGGTGGTTAGGATGCTTCTATCTTTGTTTAATGGTATCTGCCAAAAGTCTGAAGCTGCATCCAGGGATGTAAAGACTGATGACCATGACAGTGTTTAGTTAGTGTCTCCTCTGTTGTTGGCAGCTGGTACTTCTCTTTTTGATGTCTTTGTTCAACTTTTATAGTCCTACACAGGTTCTCACTACACCTGTTGACCTTCTGTAACACTCCTTGTTCCTCCATTTGCTGTAACTCTCCTTGAACTTTATGCAAAAGTGGCATAGGGACTCTTCTGTCTGCATGTACAATGTGTGTTACAGCTCCCTCTTGCATATGGCTCTTGACTGGCTTTGTCTTAAGTATCCCCTGAGGTCCTGCTGCTGCTCTAACCTACTTAAAGAGACATTTGCTCTCCCAATTACCCATTTTATCACATTTTCTACTCTCCGTCTGTAATGCAGGACATTTGGCTGGGCCTTTGTGCATCTCTTTCTCGCACTGGCGGCATCTGGAGTCATCGATGTGAGCCTTGTGCTGTCCGTCACTCCTCTCTTTACCAGGCTGTCTCCCAACTCCATTAGATGGTTGCCACTGTGAAACCTCCTGCTCCTGCCGACTTATCTGCTTTGTTTCGTCCTCGGCTTGCCTCATCATCTGCACCGCAGTGTCAAACGTGATATCGGATATATATATAGACTTTAGAGCTCCTCGTCGCGAATGCTGACAACCGGTCCGTCTCTAATATGTTAATTTCACTTTTCTCCAAAGTCACAGTTCTTACTCAACTCATAGACGGCTCTGATAAATTACTCCGCCATTTCCCCCAGTTTTTGCACTCGCTGGTGAAAGCATGCTCCATCTTATGGATTGTGTTTGTCTTTGGGACAAAGTATCCATCAAATTTAGCCAGCCCTTTTACATAGTTATTGTCATCTTCATTCCTCTTGAAGGTAAATGATTTGAAAATATTTTCGGCTTCGTAGCCCATTGCGTATATGAGCATGCTCACCTGTACCTCGCCAACTTTATTGGCTACCTTAGGGATAAAATGGTTAATGGACTGTACTTATATACAACTTTTCTAGTCTGCTCGACCACTCAAAGCACTTAACAATGTGAGTCAACATTCACCCATTCACACAAATCTACGCTCCACTGCAAGGCGTCACATGCTCATCACGAGTGGTAACCATTCACGCCATCAATCACACACCAATGATTGTATGATCTGCGCAGTTATAAACGGCACGTTGAACATACGATACCGCTGTGCTCTCTTTGATAACCTTGCTTCCTGGTTTACGCCCAGACACAGCGTAGCTCCCTAGTGGCTAGCTTCCTAGTGGCTCACTGATTGGCTGCGTAATATATCAATCATTCAAAATCAACAACCACTTTTCCTCCATGCAGACTTCTCCTCTGCTGTCGCTCTTTGCTGAACGTCTTGTATATCTGCAAAAAGGGTCAGTTCGTCTTTTTTCGGCAATAAGGTTTCTGTTAGTGCTTAGTGGTTTCATTGCTACGTGTGTTGCTGCTGCATCTGCCTTTGCATGTCCTGTGGAAATGGGGTCAACTCTGTTGGTGTAAGCGTCACATTTACACACTGCTATCTCCTGTGGCAGTAAAATAGTGTCTAACAGTTGAGAAACTAGCTGTTGAGTTGCAATATGTTTCCCAGATGATGTTAGGAACTTTATGTTTTTCAAACTTAGTGCCAAAATCATGCACTAAACCAAATGCATATCTGCTCTCTGTGTAGATATTAACAGTTTTGATTTTAGCAAGCTTACATGGTTCTGTACATGCTATCAATTCCGCTGCTTGTGCAGATAATGTAACAGGTAAAGGATCATCAGTCAAAACATCATTTAGGGTCATATCTATCCATATTGGTCCCTCTCTGTCTTATGGTTTCTGGATGCAGAGCCATCAACAAACAGTTCTATCTCTGGATTCTGCTGGGAACTTCTTTCAAATCTGGTCTTGGAGGATAAACAGGTTTTATTGCTGCCACACAGTTGTGTGGATCTCCATCTTCTTCTGTTGGTAGAGGAGTTAAAGGGTCAAGAGTTTTACATCTTTTTCAAACTTCAGCAGAACTGAAGTGAAGTACTGTCCTTTAGAGTTAACAATCTGGATAAATGGGCTGCTGGGGTTTGGAATTCCCAGTGTAGGTGTTGTTTGTAATGTTCTTTAAGATGTTCAAAAGAGATCTCTTCTTTAGGTGTCAAGGATACAGGACTATGGACAGTCAGTCCTTTACCATGTGCCATGCTACTCAATGGCCCTCCAGTTCTGCATGATTCGGAATAAATGATATACAGTAAGAACACATGACATTAAAAAAGATAAATAAATAAAATAAAGCCAAGGATATGTGTGATGCAGATAATGGAATATAATTCCCTTTGACTCTGACATTACCTCACCTCTGCTGTACATCTTTTTTTTTTCCAGCAGATGTCAGTAATCACAAGTTTGTTTTGCCTGTATCCTTCTCTCAACCAGTATTCTTCATTAGCCTTGTGTTGACATTCATAAACATATGTAGTGCAATGTAAGTCTTCTAGTGTCATATAATCAGTGTTATTTGCAAGTGTACAGCTGTGTATTCTCTAAAAGAGAAGCGCACGTTGAAGTCAAATCTGATGCATATAGATTCCACTAATATGCTTGAGTAAGCCTACGGGGAGAAAAACAAATAGGGGATTATCAGGTCTTTGTTGTGACATAACTTCTGACGCCATCTGGTGTCGGCATGAGGCAAATACCTCAAGCGCACATCAAATCCCTGCCCAGCAGGTTAAGTGGACAATGTGAGGAATTGAAGAACGGACATTTTAGGAGTATGTCACTGGATCCTCACATGATAATGGGAAAGTGAAATTTTCCTTCTGCTACTCATCCTTGGTAGAATGAGAAATGTGTCGGATTTCATCGCAGAAGCTGTAGGTCCTTGGTCAACCACAAATCTCACTTCCTTGTTGTTTACTGTTAAGGTGTATCAAGGCATTTGTTCAATGTGGTTCTCGGTATATTTTGCATATTTGCATATCACTTGTTCTTCTTCCTGTCTGACTTTTCGGTCTAAGTATGCAATAGTTTCTTCAGTCATTGAGTTTATATGTGGTATGTTTTGGGTGCAGTCACCAATCGGTAGCGTCAACTGATCTTCCTTATCCTTCGTGCGGGTCAGTGTTAGGAACCAGTCACTCCCCTCTTAACGCTCCACCTCGAATCAGTCAGTCTTTCGGGCTCAGAGACAATCTTTTGCCCGATGTCCCTTTTGACTACACTGGTACCAGGACTTCAGGGCTCGTGGCTGGTTCTGTGCTGTTGATAACTTTAGCCGCTCTACCAACGTTAGTTTCTTGAAACTTGCTATGATCCTCGTTGTGATTCATTTTTAAGTGATCAAGTTTGTTTTCGTGGTTTTTCCACCGCAGCTTCTCTTGTCTTTACTTTTAAAACCATAATTTACAGCGTACATACATACAAACAGCAGACTCATGACTGACTCTGCACTATTGCTAGCTTTAGACGCTCTGTCAACGTTAGCTTCAGGAAACTTCTTTCCTCAGGGTCACAAAATTTGAATTGGGCGATCAAGTCCGTTGTGCCGAACGTTTTTTCAGGATTGTTCCTCCACAGCTTATTTTGTCCGTACTGGTATTTACAGATGCGATTTGTGTTTTTGTTTTTTTTCTGGTTTACTTGCAAAATGTCTGTAGCTATGGTAGCACATGGTTGGTGTACTTATACGCTGCATGCATGTGAATGGCAACGAACCGGACACAGCGAGGCTACTCGCCTGCTTGCCGATCACATTCAACTTGGCCTCCTGGCACCTATCCATCGGCTGGCTCTGAGTGTCATCACCTCTCGTCCTCGTAGTGAGGGGACCTGCTGACCTCGACTGAGAAAGCTATCGGGCGATGGAAGGAATACACATCTGGATGACTTGGAGGTGGGTCCACTCATCACTGGGACTGAGGTCGCTTAGGCTGTTAAAAAACTCCACGGTGGCGGCGCCCTGGGGTTGGATGAGATCCGTCCTGGTTTCTTAAAGCTCTGGAAGTAGTAATAATAATAATAATACTTTTAATTTATAACGCACTTTACATTTGGACCAAGTGCTAGTAGGGCTGTAACTGCTGTAACTGCTGACACGCCTCTGCAACATTGTGTGGACATCGAGGCTAGTACCTCTGGAGTGGCAGACTGGGGTGTTGGGGGACCACCAAAAAGGTGGTCCCTAGGGGGGACCAGAGGATGTGTTCCAAATATCGGGGGATCACATTCCTCAGCCTCCCTGGGAAGGTCTAGGCCAGGGAACTGGAGAGGAGTGTCCGGTCGATAGTCGAAACCTCGGATTCAGGAGGAACAATGCTTTTTGAGGATGATGTGGTCCTATTGGCACATTCGAGCACTGACCTCCAGCTCGCACTGGGATGGTTTGCAATCAAGTGTGAAGCGGCCGGGATGAGAATCAGCAGCTCTAGGTCTGAGGCCATGGTTCTCAGCCGGGAGAAGGTAGTGCTCACTTCGGGTCGGGGAGGAGTTGTTGCTCCAAAAGGAGGAGTTCAAGTATCTCAGGGTCTTGTACACGAGTGAAGGGAAAAGGGAGCGGGAAATAGACAGTTGGATTGGGGAGGCGTCTGCAGTGATGCGGATGCTATATCGATTCATTGTGGTGAAGAGAGAGCTGAGCAAAAAGGCAAAAACCTCGATTTACCGGTACATCTACGTTCCGAACCTCATCTATGGGCATGTGGGTCATGACCGAAAGAATGAAATTGCGGATACAAGCGGCTGAAATGAGTTTTCTCCGCAGGGTGGCTGGGCTCGGCCTTGGAGATAGGGTGAGGAGCTCAGACATCGGGGAGAGGCTCAAAGTAGAGCCGCTGCTCCTCCTCATCGAGAGGAGTCAGTTGAGGCGGTTTGGGCATCTGTTTAGGATGCCCCCTGGACCCTTTCCTGGGGAGCTATTTCGGTTATGTCCATCTGGGAGGTGACTGTTTCTATCAAACTTGCTTCACACAGATTATGCTTTTATGTGTGTATGTGAACCTCACTTCACATACACCTTTCTATTATGGTATTAGTAGACTGAAAGTCCACTTCACATGTACAGTTCTGTGGTCCGAGCAAAGTTTATAACACAGTTAACACAGCATCAAGCACAGCCAAGACCTCATTTTTTTTCCTTTCCTGCGTGCACTTCTTAGAGCGCTGTCTACCTGCCACAGGACTCTAACCTAATCTTTCCTCTCTCTAACCGAATCACTTCAACCGGGGTCCAGGGGCAGGTGCCTATGGAAGAAAATGTACCTTTTTAAGGTTGAATGCTTTAACCTGGTGCGGTTTGAGAGCAAAAGGAAGGGGCTAAAGCTATGACGAACTTCATCAAAAACTCTGTTTTACACGATTACATTTGAACATATCTTGATGAAGTTACAATTCTGCTTCACCCCAAACTGAAAGTTACTGAACAGACAGTGAACGCATCATGCAGTAATGCAACATGCTGCTGAAACACCTAAGTTAGCAAGCCTGCAGATGCCAAAGTAAACAGTTGATTTTTTGTTCACACTTTAGCATTATCCGTGCTGCTAGTCGCTTTTTAGACATGAAATAAACAAGAAGGTATTGGGAAACACTTAATGCATTGCATATATGCGCCTGGATGACAGCCACTGGCAACTGGCAGAAAAATAGGTTTCAAAATTTAAAGGTTAGTCGTATTTGCAAACGTTTTAGTCGCCATCTGGGGACCTGTTATTTCAGTTTACATAGACCGACGAAACAAAATTAAAGCTTACTGGCAAAAGAAAATATCTTTTTTTTGGTTTGGTTTTTGCTCACTGCCCAGCCCTGTGGGTCCAGTACGGTGGAAATCCAGTCCGGGTTCTTTCTTTGGTGTGGACGTGACAACCAGTCTCGTATCTGGCGATACAGGGGGTAGATGTGGGGTTATAACGGTGCTGTTATAACCCCACGGTCATGTGCTCCATCGGAGCACATGACCGTCCTCCGATGGAGGACGGTCATGTGCAGGGTTGGTTCCAGCGGAAGGGTTTAGCGACTTTACCTTTGGATCAATCGGGCTAAGCTTTCTGCTTCGACAGATGAAAGTGACAAACATTATGTGGAAAAGCATTATAAATAAATAACCCATCAAAAGATAACAAACAGACGAATGACTTTTTATTTACATTTACACTACTCACCCGTGCAAAGGGAGAGCACGTCAACTATAGTTTCATCTATGCAACCCCTCAGTCGCGTCAAGCTTGGCTTAGCCATTACAGGAAATGACAACAGTTCTACACCACGAACATGTGATAGTAGTGTTTTACTTGCGGCGTGCTTTCCTCAAAACATAAACAACAAGGTAACATCAGGAAACCATCAACAACATCAACATAATCAACATAATGTACTCCCTCCATTGCAATTGCAGCCGCTTAACTGGGTTTGGATTGTTTGGTAGCAGTCCAAGCCGAGTGTTCTAATCTTTTTCGCCAGCCCCACAAACGCAGCTCATTTCTTGTATCCTTGACCTCATCCTGTAGGTCTCTCCTCAGAGCTCGTGACCACAGATGAGAGAGCTATGCCTTATGAGTCAGCTCTCCTAACCAGAACGGACCAACACAACGACGTCTGTCCGACTGAGGCATCAGAAATGGCTTCAGTTCACCTGCAGGTGGAAGGTCCAAAGGGTGGTAGCTACATGCCACAACTTCTTTTGATGATGATGGCTGCTCATCCATAAACGGTGAAGAAATCGCATAGGGCATCCCTTATACTTCTGATGGGAGGCTTTAATTTGCCGTTGTTAGGGTCTCCAGGGTTTGCTGATTTATTATTCTGGCGGACTATCTGACTGACCCCAGCATGTGAGTCTTCTTTCTCGCATGAAGATGACTGCTGACATCTGTCAGTCATTTCTTCGTCAGTGTTGATTATCTCCATGCCTGTTTTGGGATGACTGCTCTTATGGAGGCTTTGAGCAATACATCGATGCTCCAGAACCCCCACAGGTTTTATGCGTTGGCCAGGATCCAGCTGTATCATCTTTTTAATCAGGTCTACCAACAGAACCCGATCACTCCCATTTTCGTTGTCTTTACCTATGTGCTGCTCTAAGTCATCGAGACAACTGAGTTTTATATACCTTGACTCTTTAGAGAAGTACCCTGTCTCAGTCTCAAACTCTTCTGGTGTCTTTAATCTCCAACACTCATTCTTGTTGCTTTCTTTCTTGAAATATTTTTCCGTATACTTCCCACAGTCCAGCAGATAGTCTGGAGGCTGGCCCTGAGTTTCTGTAATGTATCTCAACACATCATAGTTCTTTGCCCCGGCATAGAGGGGGTACCCTGTAGC